>CM044001.1:85072970-85077970 GCA_024085815.1 Flaveria linearis
AATCAATCATAACATGTTAAAAGCTAATTGTTGGATCCCAAATTCTTGAAAGAACCCTGGTTGATGACTATTTTCCATAGTCTTTAAATCATCGTTAACTGAAAGGAAAATCGTTGGTGTCTATTCCTGTGTTGTTAATTAGAGCTCGTCTTATTATCAAGTGAGTTTTCATGCCCCTTTTCATATAATTTCACATCTTTTTAGAGTGAAACATGTTAAACTTATCAACTTACACTTGCAAACTTTTTATACTTGTAACGCATATGCAATTCATCTATATTTTTGTCATGGTTATTTGTATTATTGTGAGTGTTATATGAGATACATTATAAGTTGACAATAATTAACTATTGCTAGCCTGGCGGTATCAGAGATCTATGTACCTGACAAGCCTATTTGGTGCTAAAGCCGAGGTTAATACCGGCTCCTGATGACGTATGCTTGTTCATCATGGGAACCAAGTACGCTTAGTTAATCGTTATAAACTTGTAATCTTAATCATGGTCAATGTTCGATTATAGCTATATGTGTTCTATAAACTTGCATAATTCATAAACATTGACATGAATTGCTACTTGTAAATCTTTTGATATATTATGTATACTTAACCCATGGAAACTCACCAACTTTCATAGTTAACCTTTTATTTTTAACATGTTTCAGAAAATGTTCAAGTTTGATGATCTGTTTGAAGCATGCTCACACCTAGGATTTGGACCTAGGAAAAAGAATAATTTATTTTGGATGTTTATCTTATGTTATTCTTGTTTGAGACTTATGGATGTAATTTGAATTTTAAAACTTATGATAATAATATTTTTATTAAATGGTAGCGTTATGTGGTTGTGAATAATCTTAACCCTCACATCTCGATGATTCAACCGTTAAGGTTAGGGTGTGACCTTATATAACTCTTAAGCACAAGACACATTGTTACTTGATTATAATTAATTCATATTTATCTATACTTAATTGTGATTAATTTGGATTTTGTAGTTTTGGATGGTTGCTTGATGATTTTAAAATAAAAAGACAAAAAAACATGAAGCGGGCCCCCTTTTACATGCATCAGGTCCTCTTTTACTGTGCATTATGGTCATGACTGATTCTGTTATGGCCATAACACGCAGCGGGCCCCCTTTAAGCCTATCTTCTTTGTTATTTTCGGAAAAACGAATTTTTGAGTAGAAACTCTAGTTTTTCTCCATTCTTGTGGTAACTTTAAAAAAATTTTCTCAAGAGTTCAATCTAGGTCGTGTAACAATTGCCCATATTGAAAATGTAAACCCGAACCTTTTGGGCCAATTATGAAAATAAAATACATTATTTAAACCATTTTATTTATTTTTGTTTCTTAAACACAATAAATATGACATTCATTCAATTTACAAAAATTTTATAATTTATGAAATAATTTTTTATAAATTTACAAGATTTCATTAATAATTATTTTTTAATTATTAAATTAAACTAAATATTTAATTTATGAAGTTTTAGAAGATATATAATGTTTATAAAGTTTTATAAACATACGAAATTTATTTAATAAAAAGCACATAATCAAATGACACACGCACATAATACCGGTTAACATTAATAAAAGAAATACCTGATGACATATAGCTACTTGGACTGGCATCCATCCATTCGTCCCATTTTCAGTGTAAGTTTAGGTTTTTAACAATATTTAGCCATTTCTCTTAAACTTTGACTCTGATACTAACTTATAAGGTCCCGTTCCCGGGATGCTTACAGTTGGACATTCATCGCTCATAATATTTAAAACATATTAAGATTCGTTAAAATATCCTAAACAAGTTGTAGCGGAATAATATAACAAAAAACATTTCATGCATTAATAATTACTTTTGCCAAGTAATACATCGTTATCAAGTTACAAAATAATATTTAGTTACAGTACAAGACAAAAATAACATGTATGCATAAGAGGGATGTCAGTCTTTATTTGCCAACTAGCTTCTCCTTCGTGCCATCCCCAGCAACGAATTGGCTGCCAACTGAAAATGTATAAAAGTCAGCGTTGCTGAGTGAGTGCTAATTTTCTTAATTTAAAATACTTTTCATTTACTCAAAACACTTTATTTACTTTCGTATATGATCATTCGTCGTACATACATCAAGGTATTAATTTATTATCTTCCGTTATCGCACGTATTCGTTCGATTTACACTTTTCGTACTTTTATTTATTATCTTTCACTTCTATCCGGATCTTGTCATATGTTATACCCCATCTTCGGGCACAAAGCCCCCTCAGCGTCGGGGTTAAGCAAAAAAGATCCCGTTTCACACGTATGGAGCAGTCACCCAGACTGACTCCCCCTGTGTGTGAACCCTCATGGATTAGCCAAGATCGTACGCTATAACACACAGTTGAGCTAACAACTCTTAATGAGTTGTGATCCTCCTTATATTTTGCTTACAAGACTTTCATTCATTCGTTATGTTCCACTTCTCATTATCTTTAATCTTTCGCTTCATTTACGATAATACTTTATGTATAATAGCATTAACACATCATGTAAAGTCTATAATATGTAATATAAAACATACATAACAAGCTTCAACCATACTTAACCTTAACAACATAACCAGCAAAACATCCTAAGTCTTAATCTCTAAATTCCTACTTCTCAAAATTTCAGAAAATTTTCTAAGGCGTTAGACGCATAGGCACTATGCGGGCGTATGGGCACTATGCGGGCGCATGGGCACTATGCGGGCGCATGGGCACTATATGGGCGCATGGGCATGGGTACTATGCTGGCGCATGGGCACTATGTGGGTGCATGGGCACTATGCGGGCGCATGGATACTATGCGGGCGTATGGGCACTATGCGGACACATGGACATTATGTGGGCACATGGGAACACTTAGGCGTATGAGGAAACTTGGGCGCATGAGAACTATTTAGCCGCATGAGAACTATTTAGGCGCATGAGCACTATGTGGGCGCATGAACATTATGCAAGCGCATGGACAGTTGGGCGCATAAGCATACTTAGGCGTATAAGCTAAGTGTTGGGCGCATGGGGAATTTAGGCGCATGGGCTTTTGGACGTATGGGCCTCACTTGGGCGCATGAGCATTATATCAGTTCATTCTCACTTCAAAACTAGTTCCCAAATTCACACTTAAACGTATTCTTAACTCATTCCTAGCATACTAAACACATAACCAAATATATAAACATGTATCATAAACAAAACATACCCAAACTTTCACCCACACGTAGAAAGCAAGGGTATAACCTACGATTCACCTACTGAGAGTTTTAAAAGCTAGTTGCATACATTTTCAGCCTCAAAATACGTTTAAAACAGAAAAATAGGGGATCTAGAACTCATCTCTTGCAGCTTTTAAGCACAACTCCTTCGAATTCGATCCTACCAGGTGTCTAACACCTAATTCATGCCAAAACACACAATCGAACACACATACACACATAAGGCTTGGTCACAAAGTAGAAAACTCAGTTGAAACCTTGTAAAATACAAGAAAAAACTTATCTTTTAGCAAAATCTTCTTATTCTTCTCACTAGAATCCGATGAAACTCTGTTCTCTCTCTCTAGAAGGTAGAAAACAGTTTGATGGAACAACATAGTGGGCGGCCATGCTCACATTTAAACATAATAATTAATAAGCATATGGTCCATTTAATATTTCCTAACAAAAAAACCTACGTATCAAAATATAAAGTATGAAAATAGTTCATGAAATACTAATGTTGCATCATTGTTTCAACAAAGTAAAATAACATAAAAAATATTATATTTTGTATTTATATACGTGAATATTTGCAAACAAGTTGGCTCGTGAGCCATCTCGGCTCGGCTTGCTCGTATATAAACGAGCCGAGCCCAAGCTCACATTTCAAGCGGGAAATTCTGCACACATCGTTGGTTTTTTAGGGTATACCAATTCAAAAGATCACGGTTAGGGCTAACCGTGACCTTTAAGTCAGGTGTAAGACCTAACTTTCATAGTGAGGCCTAACCGAGACCATTTGGTTTCAGACACTCCTCGGGATCTGTTGCAATTATTGGGTTTGTAATTAATAGGGAAATTGGGTGTGCTCCGGTTGGGCAGTTAGGGTTTTGGAGGTGTATATGTCACGGGTTGGTCAAACCGTGACATATTGTATATATTTTCTAAATTTTTGTAATCATACTAGTTTGTTTTTATTTTTATTTTATCACACGGTTAACTTAATCGTAACATAAGAGTTTGTGTTTTGTGTTATTATTAATTTATCATATTACAAGTATTTTTTTATAAATTGTATATATTTAGAAATTTTTTGTAAATTTTTGTAAATATTGTCGTAACATATTGTATATATTTTCAAAATTTTTGTAATCACACTAGTTTGTTTTTATTTTTATTTTATCACACGGTTAACCTAATCGTAACATACGAATTAGTTTTTTGTGTTTATTATTAATTTATCATATTACAAGTATTTTTTTATTATTAATGTGACGGTTTTGTGTTTAATTTATTTTTATCAAATTACGAGTTTGTAAAAATCGGTTGTTATTATACAGTTACATTACAAGTTGGTTCACATATATACAATTAACATTATCAACATTACAAATATAAATTAAACAAATAAACAAACACAACCAAACAAACACAATCAAATATAAAAGCCATCATAATACAACAAAAGCATTATAACTGAAACAACATATATAAATACAACGAGTTTGTACATACAAAAAGAAACAAAATACAAACAAAATATCTATCTAATCTGCCACGTCTGCATCACTGCCCTGACCTGATCCGCCCGCGCTAGAGGTGCTAGCACCGTCATGGCCTAACCGCCAGGGTGGCGGTGACAACAACGGCGTACCGGAGGCGGCATAGTCTGCAACCATGTGCTGGATGACCCAGTCCATCATATTCTCCAGCCTCGTGACCATGGCTCGCTTGTCCTGAAGCATATCTACAATGTGAGCAGGCAGTCGC
>CM044001.1:85080470-85087970 GCA_024085815.1 Flaveria linearis
TAGCTACCGGGCCGAAGTCAACATATGAATAACAAAACGTATGCCACGGTACTAGAGGTAAGCGGTAGAGGTACCATGACCATGGTCAATCACAGAGAAGGACCAATCGCGTTATTCAATGCTTACAAGACATAATTCGTTCGTTCATTAATGCATGTATTCATCATCATTCTTCTTTTCGTTCATTCGTTAATACATGCATTCATCATCATGTTCCTCTTTCATTATCTTTCACTTTACGTTACATAATACTTCATTAGTTCATTCTCGTTATTCATAAAGTTTCGGAAAGATAAGCATACACAATTACAAGGAACATACACACTCATCATACATTCATCATCATACACTCATCATCATACATTCATCATCATACATGGCATCATACATACGTAATCATACATAGCATCATCACTCATATTCAATAACGTCGTCATGTCATACCATACTTAACAATATTTTATTAATAATATTGTTAACAATAATAATACACTGATAATAATATCAGTAATAATAAGGGTTAATCATAATCATCATTACATGCATAAAACATCATCATTCGTTAACCCTAGTCAACCCTAGTCAAAACCTCGAACTTCGGATTTGCAGGAAATTTCTGTAAAAATTCTAAGTGTTCTGGACGTTTGAGCCCTGTTGGGCGTATAAGCCCCTTGGGCGTATGAGCACTGCTGGGCGTATGACCCCTGTTGGTCGTTTTAGCCCTGTTGGTCGTATTAGGCTGTTGGTCGTATTAGCCCATACTTAGAAACTATTTTCTGGTCATATGACCAAGGTCCAGACTTTTCACCCTACACTTAGAATAATAATCTGGTCATACGACCACCCTGTTGGACGTATTAGCACTATTGGACTCATCACCCTACACTTAGAATAATCATCTGGTCATACGACCACCCTGTTGGACGTATTAGCACTATTGGACTCATCACCCTACACTTAGAATAATCATCTGGTCATACGACCACCCTGTTGGACGTATTAGCAGCCTGGACATGTATCTAATTCATATCCCAAATACCACACATCAAAATGCCTAGTTCTAAGCATACACGCATGGTTTCCAGGCATAAACTTATCATAAACATAAACATACATACATTCATATCATACGGGTATTATACCCAAATTCATAAAAACATATATACATGCATTTTCCAGCCCCAAAACGTTTAAAACAGGTAAAAAGGGGGTCTAGAAACTCACCTTAGTTTGTCTTCGGGTTTTGGATACCCTTTCTTAACTTCCCAGTCTTTTCTACACCTAAAACACACACACACAGTGCAACCCGAACACAAACACACACACATAAGAACATGCATTTTCGGTTTCTTAGCCAAAACACAACTTAAAAACACCAATTCTTACCTTGAATCCGATTTCTTCTTCTTTCTCTCTCTAAGAATCGAAGTCCCTGCTGTTTCTCTCTCTAAAAACCGAATGCAAAGAAGTGTGCAGGGGTTATGGGCGGCCATGCCTCCCTTTTTGTACAAAATTAATGTGGACTTTGCCCATTTGGCACTTTTGGTCCTTCAACAAAAGTAGACTTTTGTTTTCTTTCTTTTCTCTTTCTATTTTTGTTCTTTTAATTTCTTTAATAAGAATTTACGGGTGTTACAAGTCCACCCCCCTTATATAGGTTTCGTCCCCGAAACCTGTTATTCCTCAAATAGATGTGGGTAGTGTTGTCTCATTTCTTCTTCAGTCTCCCACGTAGACTCGGATCCCTTCCTGTGCTTCCACTGTACACGCACAAGAGGAACCACTTTATTCCTTAACCTCTTCTCCTTACGATCAATGATTGCCACTGGTTGCTCCACGTAATTGAGCCGTTCGTCTACTTCAACATCCTCCAGTGGAGCAATCATATCTTCATCAGCTAAGCACTTCCTTAGATGAGATACATGGAATGTGGGATGAATTCCACTTAACTCATCTGGCAGTTCAAGTCGATAGGCCACCTCTCCTACTCGTGTGACAATTCGGAAAGGTCCTATGTATCTCGGGCTTAGCTTACCTCTTTTCCTGAATCTAATGATTCCCTTCCAGGGCAAGACCTTCAACATGACTCGGTCACCAACCTTGAACTCTATCGGTCTTCGCCTCTTGTCAGCATACGACTTTTACCTATCTTTCGCCGCCTTCATAAAGGCTTTGATCTTTTCCAATTTCTCAGTCGTTGCTTCAATCACCTCAACACCTCCCAACTCTTTCTGCCCAATGTCTCCCCAACATACGGGCGTCCTACACCTCCTCCCGTATAGCATCTCGTAAGGTGGCATGCCAATGCTGGCGTGATAACTGTTGTTGTACGAGAATTCTGCTAACGGCAGGTGGTTGTCCCAACTTCCTCCAAAGTCGATCACGCACGCCCGAAGCATGTCTTCGAGGGTTTGGATCGTCCTCTCAGACTGACCGTCTGTCTGAGGGTGATATGCTATACTAATGTGTAGTCTCGTCCCCATTGCATCGTGAAATCTCTTCCAAAACTTAGAGGTAAACCGGGTGTCACGATCAGACACAATAGACACCGGTACACCATGACGAGCTACAATTTCTTTGATGAACAGATCCGCCAATCTTTCAGATGAGTACGTTTTGCGGATCGGTAGGAAGTGGGCACTCTTTGTCAAGCGGTCAACTATCACCCATATAGCATCATACCCTTTTGGGGTACGTGGTAACTTCGTGATGAAGTCCATGGTGATGTGCTCCCAATTCCACTCGGGTATATCCAACGGTTGGATCTTCCCGTAGGGCTTCTGGTGTTCCGCCTTCACTTGTAAGCAAGTCAAGCACTTACTTACGTACTCCACTACGTCGCGTTTCATACCCGGCCACCAATAGTCTTTCTTTATATCGTGGTACATTTTGGTAGCACCGGGGTGAATGGAGTATCGGGTCTTATGGGCCTCGTCCATAATTCTACCACGTAGATCCCCGTATCGAGGAATCCACATTCGCCCAAATCGGGTCTTAACACCAAGAGTGTTCTCACCCAATTCCGTAACTAGGCCTCTCATCCTTTCGGAGTTAAGACGATCTTCTTTCAAAGCCTCATCTTGAAACTCCTTAACCTGTGTCATCACATCGGGGGTCATGATCAGCTGATAAGCCTTCACCCGAATCGGCTCAGGTCGTTCTTTTCGACTAAGGGCATCGGCCACCACGTTGGCCTTACCCGGATGGTAATGGATTTCGCAATCATAATCCTTTATTAGTTCCAACCATCGCCTCTGCCTCATGTTAAGATCTTTCTGCTCGAAGAAGTACTTCAAGCTTTTGTGGTCGGTGAAGATTGTGCACTTCGTCCCGTATAGATAGTGCCACCAAATCTTCAACGCGAAAACCACCGCAGCTAATTCTAGATCGTGTGTGGGATAGTTGACTTCGTGGATCTTCAGTTGTCGAGATGCATAGGCTATGACCTTTCCGCGTTGCATCAATACGCAACCTAGCCCAGAATAGGATGCATCCGAATAGACCACTAAGTCTTCATTCCCCTCGGGCAAAGTCAAAACAGGAGCTTGTGTTAGTCTTGTCTTCAACTCCTCGAAAGCCGTCTCCTGCTCTCGACCCCACACAAATTTCACGTCCTTACGAGTCAATTTTGTCAAAGGTGAGGCTATCTTTGAAAAGTCTTGAATAAATCTCCTATAATAGCCCGCCAATCCCAAGAAGCTACGAATCTCGGATGGCGTCTTTGGTGATTTCCATTGCATCACAGCCTCAACCTTTGCTGGGTCCACCATGATTCCCTCTGCATTTACCACGTGACCCAGAAATTGCACCTCGCGTAGCCAGAAAGCACATTTGGAGAACTTAGCATACAGTTTCTCCCTTCTCAAAGTCTCCAATACTTCCCGAATGTGACCGGCATGCTCTTCTTCGCTCCTTGAATAAATCAGGATATCATCGATGAACACAATCACTGATTTATCTAACATTGGCCGACACACTCAGTTCATCAAGTCCATAAAAGCAGCTGGCGCGTTAGTTAGACCAAATGACATAACGAGAAACTCATAGTGTCCATAACGCGTACGAAACGCTGTTTTAGGAATGTCCTGCTCATTTACCTTCAATTTATGGTAGCCAGATCGAAGATCTATCCTCGAGAACCAACTGGCACCCTGGAGCTGATCGAACAAGTCATCGATTCTCGGTAACGGATACCGATTCTTTATTGTCAACTTGTTCAATTCACGGTAGTCGATACACATTCTCATGCTACCGTCCTTCTTCTTCACAAACAAAACCGGAGCACCCCAAGGAGAGATACTCGGTCTAATAAAGCCCTTGTCGAGCAACTCCTGCAGTTGCTCCATCAACTCTTTCATCTCCGTCGGAGCCAAGCGATACGGTGCTTTTGCGACAGGTTGGGCACCCGGTATCAGGTCGATCTGGAACTCGATCTCTCGGTCAGGTGGCAATCCTGATAAGTCTTCCGGGAACACATCTGGAAACTCACACACAACCGGAACGTCGGATAGTTGTGGTGTTGGCGTTTCCACATCCTTCACATAACATAGGTAGGCGTTGCACCCACGCCTCATGCACTTCCCCGCCACCGCCATCAAAATCACCTTCGGAATCACCGTTACCCGATCACCGTATATTGTCACCAGACTTCCGTCAGATGCCGTCAATCTAATCATCTTCTTTCGACATACGATATTCGCTTCATAGGTTGCCAACCAATCCATCCCTAGTACTACATCAAATCCACCTAGGGGCATCACATGTAATCTAGCAGCAAACCTATGACCTTCTAATTCTATGGCACAGTCCTCTATCACATCAGTAACTCTAGTGGACTTACCAATAGCGGTTTCTACTTCAAAGGGCTCATCAATGCATTTACAACTAACAGGCAATTTAGCACAGAAAGTAGCAGAAATGAAACTCTTACTAGCACCAGAATCAAATAACACAGAAGCAAGAGTTTGATTTACTAGAAACGTACCTGACACCACATCGGGGTCCGTCCTAGCCTCTTCCTGCGTCATAGTGAAAGCCCTGGCGCTTGCTCTCGGACCTTCACTTCCCGTCTTCTTTACCCCTGAAGCCTCAGCCCTCGGCTTCTTACAGTCCTTGCTCATATGACCGCCTTCCCCACAGTTAAAACACTTGCCCATCCGGCAATCCCTTGATATATGTCCCGTCTTCCCACACTTAAAGCAGATGTTGGATCCCCACTTGCACTCCCCCGAGTGCTCTTTCCCACACTGTCCGCACTTCCTCAACCCTGCTCCCTTCACGACCACTCGGCGGTCGTCTACCCTTGCCTTCTTGTTACTTGTCGAGGTATCACCTCGACCAAATCTCTTTCCCTGCCAACTCTTCTCTCCACTTCCTTTCTTGCTACCCTCAGCCTTTACCAACGCAGCCCGTTCATCAAATAACCTTCCCGCCAAATCCACTGCCGACCTGAAAATGCTTGGTCGGGCAGAAATCAAGTGCCAACGAATTTCAGCTGGCAACCCCTGAATATACCAGTTGATCTTTCGAGACACCGGCGTCACCTGCTCTGGTACCAACAGCGCCAATTCGTTAAACTTGGTGGTGTATTGTTGGTGGGTCATCGTCCCCGCCTCCAACTGCAGGAACTCTCTCTCAACTCTGTCCATTTCCCGACGAGGACTGAATTCCTCAATCACCAGCCTTTTTAACTCAGCCCACTTCATCTTCCCTATAGCCCTGCTACCCTCGGCTTGGACTATATTCTTCCACCAGCACAAAGCCGGCCCTGTGAAAGAGTGGGTAGCAAACTTCACCTTCTTGTCCTCCTGGCAATCACTAATATCGAGGACAGCTTCCATTTCCATCACCCATTGGTAAGCATCAGTAGCAGTACCAGAACCATCAAAAGTCGGGGGCTTGCACCTCATAAATGCCCCATAGTTACAACCCCGGGCTGTCTCCCGTAACTGCTCTTCTTCCTCTTCCTCTTCATCATCAGATAATACTGTTTCTGCTTCTGTCGGTTGCTGTCTACCTGAGGACCGATTCCTCCCTCGCCTCTCATCATTACGTACTGCCTTTATCACCTCGGTCACTACAGACGGTAAGATCGTCTGCATGACCTGGTGCACTTCCTCGACCACTGCCTCCTTTACCGAGGCTCTCAGATTCGCGCTTTCGTCTGCCTCCTCCTGATGAGGAGTCTCGTTTTCCTCATGAACTACTTTCTCTGTCCTAAGTCTTCCTCGCGTGTTATGCGGTTCATCACCACGTCCACCGCCACGGGAAGCTTTAGATGATCTACCACCGACCATCTTCTATCACACTGAATGATCTAAACACCAACACGGTCATTCAAGGAAATAGCTCAGTTTATGTCAAGTATAGTAAGTCCCTAATTACAGTGGCCAGTTGTGATTAGCCACTTACTCTACTCTTCGTACCCCGAGCATTACCTGTCCTGACTACATTAGTAGCTAAGTCTAACAGTACACATAAACACGTATCATGCGCGCGAAATCATGATTAACTTTAATAAAAATACCGGATGGCACGCAACTACTCAGATGGCATTCTCTTCCTTTCTGTCCCATTTTCAGTTTAAGTTTAGGTTTATTTTAAAAATTTACCCATTTCACTTAAACTTTGGCTCTGATACCAACTTGTAAGGCCCCGTTCCCGGGCACCTCACAGTTGGTCGTCATTACCCATAAAACATACATTTAATATAACTTAATAAAAACCATGCAGCGGAAACTTTGAATTTACTATAAATGCTTTTGCAAAGTAATACAACACCCATTACAAAATATCGTTTGTTTGAATTACAATACAAAAACATTAACAAAAGAATGCCATCCCAAAAGAGCTGAGTAGCCGCCTCGTGCCATCCTCAGCAACACTACCTGCCAACTGGAAAACACATAAAAGTCAGCGTTGCTGAGTGAGTTCTAGTTTTGTAATAAAACATACTTTTACTTATTTAAAAGTATCCTTTCGTGCATGCGTTCATACATCATACGTACACAGAGATAATATTCATTATTATCTTCATCATTCGTTATTCATCGTTATCTTTAACTTCTCGTATGGATTCTGTCAGGCTTTACCCACTTCATAGCACTTGGCTATGATTACTGTGGTCGAATGACAAGAATCCCGTTCATACTTACTTGCGCATTGAAAGGTGAATTGTACCAATACCATATGCTACACCCCGATCGTTATTAGCTACCGGGCCGAAGTCAACATATGAACAACAAAACGTATGCCACGGTACTAGAGGTAAGCGGTAGAGGTACCATGACCATGGTCAATCACAGAGAAGGACCAATCGCGTTATTCAATGCTTGCAAGACATAATTCGTTCATTCATTAATGCATGTATTCATCATCATTCTTCTTTTCGTTCATTCGTTAATACATGCATTCATCATCATGTTCCTCTTTCATTATCTTTCACTTTACGTTACATAATACTTCATTAGTTCATTCTCGTTATTCGTAAAGTTTCGGAAA
>CM044001.1:85095470-85157970 GCA_024085815.1 Flaveria linearis
AAATCAAGAGCCAAGGCTCTGATACCACTTGTCAGGACGTAGTGCTGAATGAAATACTAACTGATAAACGTGTATACCTAATCAAATAGTGCGAAATCCTATCTGATTGGTGATCCAATCAGTGAGAACGCACGTAGAATCAATTGTAAATTGAATCTAAACGTTAAGAATGATTGATAATCGACCTAGTGCGATCTATGAATTTGGAACAGGTTCTTAGAGGTCTCTGGACGGCTAGGGTACGTAGGGATTCGAAGTGCTTAGTTTTTCCACGATTTAAGTGGTATTTATAGGTTAGTGTTCCTCACTCGGGCGACTGAACCATGAGTATGGTTCAGTCGTGCGATTGAGTCATGCGATTGATCCATTCGCACAACTGAGTGTTCAGTCGTGCGACTGAGCCAATCTTATGTTCCAATCATGCGACTGATCCAGTCTCCTGGTTCAGTCGTGCGACTGAGTCATTCGCATGAAGTTGTTCATGCGTATGGTCCATTAGCATGGGCCATTCGCATGAAAACTTCACATTACTAAGTTTGAATATATTTCTTAACCATTTACATTACCAAGATTAATTCACACAACCACAAACCTATATAAGCAATTCAATACATGTTAACCAACTCATTAATGAAATATTAAACATTATAACCACAACCAAACATTTGTATTTCATTAAGTACCCTACTATTACATATGTGTAAGACAATAAAGACATATTACATTAAGCTCAGAAACTAGGTACACATGTATCTACAAACTCCCCCTTGGACCTGATTCATCTATTGTCATACATTCTTTATAACCTCTTCATATTTCTTGTACTTCTCCTCTCTTGTAACTCCTGCATGTATTTCAAATGCAAAGCAGAGTCTAATCATGTTTTGAAATTGGAGGGCTTGTACAAGATCTTGTGCGTCATAGAACAGTGGCCACTGGTATAAGGGGTAAACATCTTCAGCTGACAAGTTGGTAAGCCATATTGGGTCAAATACCCTGATCGTATCCATTTTCCCCTCTTTGTTCAGAACTATGACAGCCTCCCCTGTTCTCTAATCATAGTGCCACCACTTAAAGTATGGAGTGAAGTCCTGTGGCATTTCTCTTAGAGGGATTCTTGACATCATGCGCGAAGGACTCCACTTTAGCACTATCTTTGGCTTTCCAGTTATGTGATCAACTTCAGACCGTCTGATATACCTCGTAGGTTGTTGAGGGTTGAAGTTGACCCACCTGGTGTGGTACTCTCTCTTCAGTGCAGCCTCAAACCAGCCTGACATCTTTCTCGGATCAGCATATAGCAACTTCAGTTTAGCCAGCTGGTTGAGCTCAAAACCACGTAGAGACTTTAGATCATGTGGGAATCTAAAGTACTTAATACCCTTCTCTCTGTTTACCGTGTACACACTGAGATCATCAAAATAAGCCCACGCGATAATCTTGCCTGACACCTTGTGATGTTTCTTCACTTTGTAAAGCTTGGTGTAGACATTCGGTTTAGGAGCAGTGCGTTAGGCTCTTGTCTTATATCATGGGCTCTTCTGCTGATGGGGCGGATGTGGAGGCACCTTGATCTTGAGCTTTCTTTGTCCTCCTTTCACTTACAGATGTGGCACCCGCAGCAGATGTATCATCATCATCATCATCAACATCGTCATCAGCATCATCACTAACATCAGTATCATCCCCTTGATCATCACCATCATCATCATCATCACTATCATCATCATCACCATCATCTCCATCTCCCTCTCTGATCTTTAGGGGCTTCTTTGACCCTTTCAGTCTCAGCATTATGGTCTTGTTGGCAGTCTCCAACTCCTCTATCCTTTTGGCTGACTGGACATGTTGCTGCTGGAGTTGGGACATCTCTGAGCTCTGTGCAGCAATCTGCTGTGCCTGCTACTCAATCAGCTGAGCCTGCTGAGATATCTGCTGAGATTGTGCAGCAGTAAGCTCTACTAGCTGACGAATCAAGGCAGTCTTCTCATCATTGTCTGCTAAAAGCCTCAGCTCCATACGGTTCAGTGCTGAGAGTTGTTCCTCTACCCTACTGTGAGGTAGAGGAGATCTAGATGTAAAGGAACGGTCCTCCTGGGTGACTAGTGGTGGTGGTGGTAGTAAAGATTGGGGGTGGTACAGATGAAGGTGGTGGCAGATGAGTGAAGATTATGGGTGGTATAGATGAAATTGCTGGTGGTGGAGTGGGTGTGGTAGTGGTGTGTGAGGTGGTATAGGTGGTGGCTGGTGGTGTAGTAGCAGTGGTGGTGGTAGTGGTGGATGGTGTGGCTGAGGTAGTGGCTGTGCTAGTGGAAGATGTCAGAGTGAACCTCAACCTCTTCCCCTTCTTTCCGTAAGGGTGTGCCATCGTCTTCCTCCTTGTGCCTCGAGATACTGAGGCTCCCCCTTGGCTGCTGAGCGAGTCCGGGGCTTAAGAGGGATCTAAATCAACAGCAGCATCCCCGGACTCCCCTGGGCGTCCACCGACCGCCCTCAAGCCTGTCTCTGTGGCAACCACCCGGCTGCCCACCGTCCTCGTGAGAGGCTCCTCATCACTCTCTTCTTCCTCATCGGGAGGACAGAAGTCTTGGTGAAAGCTGGCTGTAGTGGAATCTGGGTGTGTAATGGGACCCCTCGAAGTAGCAGGCCCGGAGTCTCTCTCCTCGTGGCGCCACTTTCGCCTCCCAGGCGCCACATACTCAGTATGGGCGAAATGCCCGAAGAGTCTCTTCACCGGGGGTTTGACCTGCTTTCCCCGATATACTCTCATACGACCCAGTGTCGTATCATCCATGATCTCCAAGGACACAGCGTCGTGGCTCTTCTTGGGCAGTGTTAGCAACTTCTCATCAAGGATCATCTGGAGAAATCTACGGTACATGCAGAATCCTTCTTTACCCTTAGCCTCCAGATTCTCTATAACCTATCATGCGATTGAATACATTCGGGTGATTGAATCATGCGACTGAGTTCAATCGGATGACTGAGCATGCGATTGGTTCAGTCGGCTGACTGATCTCATTCGTATCGGTCATTCGGCCGATTGGCTCAATCGTCCACTCAGTCGTGCGATTGTAGTTCATCCTGGTGTCCAGTCGCATGACCCACTATTCAGTCAACTCCAGTTCAGATTTGGACCAAAACTTAGAATTAGACTTCGTGTTTTGGTTTATTAGACTCGCAATCACTTTACTAATAACCTAATAACTTTTCTTTCCACATTTTACTCAGTTTGGTTAGGTTATTAGTCCATTTCAATGTTCGGTTCTTGTGTGGGTCGAATTTCATGATTTTGATGTCAAATCGGTGGAACTTTGGATAGGTTGCACTGCATTGTACCTGTATAAACAACCGACATTGTCAGAATATCAAAATAAGGTGTCAAGTTTGGTCAGATGAAATTTTGGCAGAGTAACGGTAAGGTGTGCGATATGGGGGCGATTTAGGGTGATGAGTTGAATGCGATCGACTAGGGCTCAATTTATACTGAATCTAATTTCAATCGGGAGACTGGACCCATTCGCTCTGTTCATTCGAGCGATTGGTTCAGTCGATCACATTCAGTCGGCCGACTGGGTCTCAGTCGGGCGACTGACTCATCCGCACAGCTCCATTCGGGCGACTGGCTCATCCGCACAGCTCCATTCGGGCGACTGGCTCAATCTTGTAAGCCATTCGTGTGAATGGTTCATACTCATGCTCCATTCGGTTGTCTAGGGCATGAGTATGGTCCATTCGCATGGTTGGTCCATACTGAAAGGATCTCAGCCTGTAGTTTGATCAATTAGGTTGTATTCGCAGCGGATTTAGCACAAGAATTAGAAATTATAACAAGAACACAAGGAATTTTGCATGTAACAGTAAGTTATAGAGAGAGAGAGAGAGAATTCTGCAAAAAGGTGTTTTCTATTAGATCACACGCTTCGGCAACGATTACAATTAGGCCATTTTCCTTTTATAGGAGAAATGACGTCAGCTGATGTCACTTGACAGTGACATCAAACCGTTATTTTAACAAACTACTGAAACTAACTTAACTACTGAAGATGTCAAGCAGCTGACATCTTCTTACAAAAAGCTAAGTGTTAAAACTATTATAAACTACTGAAAAGAAACTACTGATAACTACAACAACTGAAGAACAAACTCTTCACTCGTTTTACAAACTACTGAAATAGAAAATACAACTACTGATAAGAAAAAGCTGAAAGGTAAACCATCACAACAACTGAAGAATACTTCTTCAGCTGTTGTGACAAACTCTGAAGCTTCAGTACTTGTTCTTCAGACTTTAACTTTAGATGATTCATCAGCTGATGACTTCAGTAGTTGTCATCAGCTGATGTCTTCAGTCTTTGTCTTCAGTCTTTGTACATCAGCTGTTGATCTTCAGTACTTCAGTTTTTCAGCTGATATTCTTCAGTACTTGAGTCTTCATTACTTGAAGTCTTCAGCACTTGAGTCTTCAGTACTTGAAGTCTTCAGCTGTTGTTCTTTAATACTTTGATCTTCAGCTGTTGAAGTCTTTAGTCTTCGTTAAACGGCTGATGATGCTTTCAGCAGTTGTTGTGATGTCTTGTGGGACTTAAAGGTTTTTCTGATCTGGCTCATTGGTTCTTTTGGTCCAACAAATTCCCCCTGAACCAATGCAGCCAAAACCTCTAAGCTTATTGTTGTCCCACTTATTGTGGCAGAATGATTGGTCTATTTCCTTTTGGATCAGCTCAGAAGTTGACCCATATAAGCACTGGCCTGGGAAGAGGTCTCAAGAGTCTGATTGGCAAAGGATGGATGGCAACCCTGTCTTGGGGAACTGGACACAGGGCTGTTGTCCCATCCATGAGACCTATTTCCCAACTATAAGCTTGTAGGATTCTCTGGTGTAGGCTTCAAGAAATATAATTTGTTCCTCCATGGTAAGATCCTCTACCTCACCTTCAAATAATCCTTCAGGCCCATAGAACTCTGAGATGAATTTGGCCTGTTTTCCATTTTTCAGCTCCACAGTTGTTATAGCCCTATAGGCGAACTCATCAGGGTTTCCTGATATTCTCAAGCCTCTTGTAGACTAACCCCTTTTTAACCACCCTATTCTCCAACATCTTTTGTGGTGGGAGGTTAGCCTGATAGACCTTCTTGAAATCCTCAATGATCTCCTAGGGTGACACTACAATGGCCAAAGTGATCACTTTATCTACAATCTTCTTTACTTGGCCATTGTATCTCTGTGGAATGTCTTTCTTTTTGATCCTGTGAGACACCCTGGGATCAGGCCAAATTGTCACTTTATCTTTTTCATATTGAAATGTATGCCTTAAAGTGTATAATCTCAGAGCTTGTTTCCTCATATTTACTATTGATGAGGAAGTAGCATAAGCTTTATCTACTCTTTTCAACAGCTCATCATCATGTAGCTTATGCTGTTGTTCTTCTTCAATCTTTACCCTCACAGTTTCCATCTGTGAGGTGGGAGTGATGGGTAAAGGTTTGGCTTTAGGTAAAGTTAGAACTGCAGAGAGAGGCAGTCTATCTTCTTCCTCATCATCCTCTTCTTCTTCTTCTGCTAGCCTCAACACCCTTCTCTTCCTCTTCAAGGGTGCATCATCGGCTATGGGTTTTGATGGTGAGGGGGTTGGTTTTGTGGGTGGTGGTTTGGTTTTTGGTGTAGGAATTTGGGCAGGCTGAGCTAGTAGTTTAGATGTGAGGGAGGATTTGGTTTGTTTGGCTAACTCAGTCCTGTTCCCAGCACCGGCTTCACTGAGGGCTTCTATGACCAGCCCTTTTTTAAATGCTTCAGACGAACAGATCTTGGTGGCTATTGCCAAGATGCTGTCCCTGGTCCATGATTTTATCTCCAGGACTGCTCTCCCTAAATACTTTCTAATGAATCTTGTCATAGCCTCAAGTCTCTCTTTTTCCTCTTGGCTATAACAAGACCATCGGTACTCAATCTCTTTCACCTCCAACATCCTAATCTCTTGATCTAGCTTAGCAGTGTCAGTGTCAAAGCCTTGCCTGAACAGCTGACCAATGATATTATCCATTGACCTGCTACGTTCAGCATCAGCCTCCTTGACAAGGACAGCTAGATCTTTCTCTTTCTCTTTCTCTCCCTTCTTTTTCTTGTATGTGACATGAAAGTCTTTTTGACTTTCAGTCACTTTCTCTAATTCAGCTCCCTTCTCCTTCTCCTTCCCCTTCTCAGTCTCCACCACCAACTCCCTCTCATAAACTACATCATCCTCAACTTCTTTCTCTTTCACTTCCTCCTCCACTCTCTTTCTCTTAGTTTTCACTGAAGTCTCCCACTTTTTGGTTGCATTGGTTGCAAGAGGTTGATTGTCAGAAAACTTCTTCAGCATAATAGCTTCCACCAAAGGCTGTATAGTAGAGGGAAGCCTCTCATCAAGGATTTTGATCACAATATCTGTGATAATGGGTATGATGAGAGGCAAGGAATGTGATGAGCTTGCAGGGAAAAAAAATTGATATCATCAATGATTTGAGATATTGGGTGATTTTTCAGCTCTTGATAGACAGTCAGATCAGTGCAAGTGTTTGTAGGACCTTCAGCAGCAACAGATGGTGATACAGATTCTTGAAACCAAGTAGGAGATGGCAACTCAAATGAAGTAGAGGATTCAGAAATCTCATCAGCATTTGTTGTGGATGGAACTGCTGAAGCTACAGGAGCATCAGGTTTAGTGAACTCAAGCAGATGGTCACTAAACCTGAAAAGATGAGTACTGGCTACATCATCATCAGTACCACCAGATGGAGAACTGTTGACAGGAACAACAGCTGGAGGTTGATAAGGAGCATATTGCAGTATGTCCAGATCAAATAACTCCACAGGGTTTTGTGGAATCTTGTCCTTTGGAGATTCATTAAACTTCACATGCAAAGTCTCTTCAACCATCTTTGTTCTGCAGTTGAAAACTCTGTATGCCTTGCAAGTTGATGAATAACCAACAAAATACCCTGCATCCACCTTTGATGCAAACTTCTAGAGTGGATTGCTTGTGTTGAGAATGAAACAAGGACACCCAAAGGCTATAAAGAAGGAAATTAAAGGGGCCAAATGATGGAGTACTTCATAAGGAGTCTTCATCAACCTCTGATTCACTAATACTCTATTCTGCACATAGCAAGCTGTGTTGACAGCTTCAGCCCAAAAGGTCAGTGGCAAACCTGAGTCAGCCAACATTGACCTAGCAGCTTCAATGAGGGTCCTGTTCTTTCTCACAACCACTCCATTTTGTTCAGGAGTGCTTGGAATGCTGAACTGCCTTTTGATTCCCTTTGACAGATAGAAGTCATCAAGTATGTGATTTCTAAACTCTGTGCCATTGTCACTCCTCACACACTTGACTGGAAGGGAATACTTCTTCTCCACATATAACACAAGGTTCATAATAGCTTTTGCAGCTTCATCTTTGGAGTGCAGGAAGAAAGTCCATACAAATCTGGAGTAATCATCCATAATTACCAGACAGTATTTCTTTTTTGCCATGCTCATCACTCTGACAGGACCAAAGAGATCCATGTGCAGGAGTTGCAAGTAGGCATTGGACTTTGGTTCTTTTATTCGAGGAAATGAGACCTTGTGTTGTTTTCCCTTTAAACAAGCAGTGCAGTTATCTTCACATTTGAACTCCTTCAAAGGCAATCCTCTTACTAATCCATGGTGTATCAGTTGATTCATGTTCTTGAGATTCACATGACCCAGCCTTCTATGCCATAGAGTAGATTCTTGTGAAGAAGCCTTGGAGAATAGGCAAGGATGGCCTTTTAGATCTATTTTCTTAGAGAGATCTAAGGCATATACTCTTCCTGTCCTGTTGGCCTTCAGGAGAGTATATTCATCCAACACCTTGTCAATCAAACTCAGAACTTTGGATGACAGAATCCGACAGTTCTGGCTGGTGAAAAGGGCAACATGGCCTTTATCACACATTTGACTGACACTCAAGAGATTGTACTTGAGATTCTCCACATGGTTAACATCATCAAACCTTATTTCCCCATTGAAAACAAAGCCTTTGCCGATGATGTAACCTTTTGCATCATTGCCAAAGGAAACAAAGCCCTTCTTTCCTTGAGAGTAGTCATTAAGAAGTGAGCTGCTTCCTGTCATATGCATGGATCTTCCACTGTCTACATACAAGATGCTTCTTTGGCATGTTGAAGAACCCTGCAATCATCATAACAAGTTAGTTAGTTTTTGAGACCCAAACCTTTTTGGTTTTAGGTCTGTTCTCATCAACAGATGTGATACTAACAGGTTTGTTATGTGTGACAGCCTGAGGTGAAGGAGATGGTGTAGAAGATGAATCCTTTGGCTTGAATTTCCTTTTCTGTGGTTTCAGCACAGGAGCATCTGATTGGTTGACTCTTCCCATTAGATGTTGGACCATCATAACAAGCTGTGTCTGATTTTGTGATAAAGCCTTCAGCTCATCAGACATATTAGTGCTTGCTTGTGATGGATTCCTGTGTTGCACCATCTTCTTTTGAGCAACCTCAACTGTTGCCTGATTAACCCCTTCCTTCTTTCTGGATTTCTTTTTGGACTTAGGGGTTTCAGGTTTTAATGTTGCTAGTACAAACTTGGTCTCAAACTTAGTTTTCATTACATTCATTTTCTCTTTAGTTTTCTCCTTTTGTTTGAGTTTGGAACCCCTTTTGTACCAGCAATCATCAGTAAGATGACTGAACAAGCCACATATTTCATATGGCTTCTTCTTCATCTTTAGTTGATCATCTACTGAAGAAGATGAAATTACTAAAGACTTGTTCTTCAGCAATTTGCTATCAGTACTTGTAGTTTTCTTCCTTGCAGTACTTGCTTTCCTGATATCTTCTTCAGTAGTTGTCAAACCCTTTCCACTAGCAGTTTTCTTCTCTTCAGTACTGGTAGTAGTTGGGGTTTGACCTTCAGTTGTTATCACTGGCTCTCCAGTACTTTCAGTACTCTTAGAGGTAACACCTGAGTTGATCAACTTTTTGATCATGTGACAATCAGCATTTGAACCATCAGCTGTTTTAGCATCAACTGATTGGTTTTGTGAGGAATTAATGCTGACTTTAACCTCTGATGATGCTGAATCAGATAGTAGGTCACATGATGAGAAGGATTGGTTATTGCTTTCTCCATCATATTCTACTTCTGCTCTGGAAGTAAAATCTATAGGAGGAGCAGTGTGATTATAACCAATGCCAAACTTCACATTGGAAGCTGATTGCTTACTCGAAAGCATTTCAAAACCCTTGTAGGATTGTACCCAGCGATCACACTCTACCTGGGTAGCTGCAAGTGTTTCCTTGAGGTCTTTGTACTTCTCTAGAAGAACCTCTTTCCTAGCCTTATCATCTTTGATTTGGTATTTAAGTTTATAAATCTCATCATTTTTATCATTAAGCACAGACTCAAATTCAGCTTTTCTTTTGGAAAAGGTTTGCTCTAGCTCAAGATTTTTATCAATTAAAGCTACATTTGCTTCTCTAATAGATGCAAATGCAGCTATGCAAGATTCAGAACATAGCTTGGCTTTGGCCTTAGAAGATACCTGTGATGAAGCATTGGAAGATGAACCATCAGCAGACTCCAGGGCCATGAGAGCAAGGTTCCCAAAAGGATGATCACCACCATGTTGACCAGCACCTTAGAACAGTTGTTCATGACCAGACATATCATCTGGTAAACTGCTCCAGTAAACAACTCCTGGGGTGAAGAAGCTGTGTTGTTAAGGTTGGGTTTGATGATGAGATTGGGAAGGTTGAGGCTCAGGGAGAGCATGTGGTTGCTGAGCAGTGGGTGCTTGAACTTGACTTGGCTGAGGCATGTAATAGTAGGGGTATGGGTATGGCATATGACCCTGAGGCACAAAGTACGCAAGTGATACCTGGGCTGGTGATGGATGACCAGAACTGGTGGAATGTTGCCCTTTGTTCTATGAGCTATTGCTTGGAAAAGTCACAAAGGGTGCAGAGGAGTTAGATCCAGATGATCTACACTCTCTAGAAAAGTGTCCAAGCCTATGGCACTTGTGAAACCTCAACTTGCTCTTGTCAAAACCAACTTTGGTTTTGCCAGAGAGACCAGGAAATTTCCTGCCAGTTCTCTTGTAGAACTTTTGAGATCTGATATTTATCATTGCCATTTGACTCAAAATATCCATCTCTTCCAGATCATCATCTGGAATGCCTTCAAGTCCTCCATCAGAAAGAACAGGTTATCACTGCTACCTCCTGAACTACTATCAACACCAACAAAAGCATGTTCAGAATTGGTAGAGAAATCAATATGCTCATCATAGGCACTCTCTGATGCAGCATATTCTGACTCTTGACCTATCAAGGCAGCATTGCCTGATACAAAGTCATCAGTGAGCTTGCCAGATGATGACAACTTCCTTTTCTGTTCTATCTCTCTCTCAAATGTAAGTAGTTTCCCGTGAAGTTGGGTGAGAGATAGAGTGCTCAGATTTGCACTAGAGCGTAGGACAATGGTATAAGTGTCCCATCTCTCAGGCAGTGATCTGAGGAATCGGTTGTTCATCTGGGTATTGGAATACTCTTGTTTAACCATTTTCAGCTCAGAAATAAGATAAGAGAATCGCTCAAACTGTTGAGTCAGTGTCTCACCCTCCCTATGAGAGAATGTCTCATATTGTTGGGCGAGGATTTCCCTAGTATTTGCTAAGACCTCATCGGTTCCTCCGAATTGTTCCTTTAGAGCAACCCAGAGATCATGAGCAGTTTCATGATGTATTAGCCCAGAATAGATTTCATTTGGCAGTGCCATGGCTAGAATTCCATGGGCTTTAGCATCAATCTCGAACAGCTTAAGATCTTCATCCAAATATTGATCGGGTTTCTTCGGAACCCTCTCATTTGATTCAGGAACGCTCACCATAGGCTTGTATGGTCCATGTACCACTGACTTCCAACAACCAGCATTGTTGATAGACAAGTGATGGATCATACGACGTTGCCATATGTTATACTCACTCCTCACAAGCATCGGAGGCTTTGTTGAGGAGCCAGTATTGTGAGGATCATTAGTTGGTGTCGCCATTCTTAGAATTCAAGTAAATTCAAAGTAAACAAAACAAATCTAGCTCAAAACCACGGGAACCTCAAGTTTAATGGCCAGAAGCAGCAGAAACTCAATCTCTATAACTAATTCTTGCAAATTTGCTAATTCGATCAAACGTAGATAGCAAAAGAGCAGTTTCAATGATCAATCGTTAAATCGATCAATGATTAACCTGCTCTGATACCATTTGAAAGGATCTCAGCCTCTAGTTTGATCAATTAGGTTGTATTCGCAGTGGATTTAGCACAAGAATTAGAAATTATAACAAGAACACAAGGAATTTTGCATGTAACAGTAAGTTATAGAGAGAGAGAGAGAGAATTCTGCAAAAAGGTGTTTTCTATTAGATCACACGCTTCGGCAACGATTACAATTAGGTCAACTTCCTTTTATAGGAGAAATGACGTCAGCTGATGTCACTTGACAGTGACATCAAACCGTTATTTTAACAAACTACTGAAACTAACTTAACTACTGAAGATGTCAAGCAGCTGACATCTTCTTACAAAAAGCTAAGTGTTAAAACTATTACAAACTACTGAAAAGAAACTACTGAAAAGAAACTACTGATAACTACAACAACTGAAGAACAAACTCTTCAGTCGTTTTACAAACTACTGAAGTAGAAAATACAACTACTGATAAGAAAAAGCTGAAAGGTAAACCATCACAACAACTGAAGAATACTTCTTCAGCTGTTGTGACAAACTCTGAATCTTCAGTACTTGTTCTTCAGACTTTAACTTTAGATGATTCATCAGCTGATGACTTCAGTAGTTGTCATCAGCTGATGTCTTCAGTCTTTGTCTTCAGACTTTGTACATCAGCTGTTGATCTTCAGTACTTCAGTTCTTCAGCTGATATTCTTCAGTACTTGAGTCTTCATTACTTGAAGTCTTCAGCACTTGAGTCTTCAGTACTTGAAGTCTTCAGCTGTTGTTTTTTAATACTTTGATCTTCAGCTGTTGAAGTCTTCAGTCTTCGTCAAACGGCTGATGATGCTTTCAGCAGTTGTTGTGATGTCTTGTGGGACTTAGAGGTTTTTCTGATCTGGCTCATTGGTTCTTTTGGTCCAACACATACATATGGTCCAATCGTGCGTATAGGTCATACTCATGATTTTGAATTTGTGACCAATTTGCATTTTACACCCTTTGATTATAGATTAGACATTTTGAGCATTCGATCATCTCAGACATGATCATATTAACTTTGAAAACTTATGATCATCTCAGACATGATCCATTTATCCACCCGATCACCTCAGATGTGATCCATTTATCCACCAGATCCCCTCAAACGTGATCCATTTATCCACCCGATCACCTCAGACGTGATCCATTTATTCACCAGATCACCTCAGACGTGATCCATTTATCTTTTCAAAAACACTTTAGTTGAGATTAATGTTAAGTGCATTTTGTGACATTCACAGCACTGAATAACATAGCGAAGTCCGACACAGACACACTTTACAAAGAACTTGAAAGACTAACCTAAGAAACCAAATAAACATGTTTTTTGTGATTTTGTTAGAGCAGGGTAGAGTAGCCTATTAGCATTAATATCATTTCTAAGATAGATTCATATGGAATCAGACAGGCATAGACTAAATTACTTGGAACTTTTATATATGTATTGAAATTGAAACTAACATATTTACATATCACAGTTTCTCGTTCATCTGAGACTTCTCCGTTCTAACTGGGAATCATGCTTGATCTGATATGTAACATACATTGATTTTGAACATCAGGCGGTGCAGCCATGACGATTGTCAATATACTTGTCCACTTAGATCCATACACAGACTTTTGACACATATTGGTGATGTATTAGGTTATATTATTTCAGCCAACTTTTGTGGATCCTAAGCTTATATGGTAATCAACATTTCTCAGGAGAATTTTGAGCGGTGTACGGGTATTTTGACAAGAAGAGACTATTCATAGAGCTTTCAAAGAGAAGCCAAGCCTCAGGTCAGTGCCATCGTATAGCAGAGAGGCGGAAAACAGCAATGAATTCTAGAATATCTAGGTTATGCTTATCCTCAGGTCAGTGCCATCGCACAGCAGAGAGGCACATAACCTATCTTCTTGTTAGAGCAACTCTAAATATTTTTCTTGCACATAACGCACCAACAATATAGGTTATTAGCTTGATTGCGTTTATTTTCATTTTTTTTTGCTTTGCTCTTTTTGTGGTCATCCGCACACTTTTAGTGGCGTTTATTTGCTCGTTATCCCTTATTGGAAATAATTGGTTGTGTTAACCAGTGATAAGATGGGAATCCACAGTCAGTTGAACAGATTAGTTTAAATTGAGTTCACCAATGATGTCTACTAGTCTATCGTGTTGAATCTACCGACACATCGTGTTATGAACTGACACCTCCCTAGATCGATTTTCTCCGTATAATTACAGTTACAAACAAGCGTACTATCATTTTCCCTATTTATTAGACTTAGAATTCTCTGACTAACAATTTTCTGTGATTTAATTAAACTAAATTGCAAAAATTGAAAATCTTTTTGGTGTTCCAAGTAACTTGATGTCTGTGTACTATCACTTTCCATAGTGTTGAATCACATTCTTATCTTTGTAGTTTTAGCCTTTTAGCTTATCTGCCCTCCCCTCCTTTTTTTTAAGTAAATAAATACTGAAAGTAAACTAATCTCCCCCTAAAATTCTAAAACAAAAAAAATCTTTTTGTGTTTTTGGATTTTTATAAGACACGGAAATTAAAACAAATAAAAATAAAAATAAAATAAAATAAAAGAAAACTAAACGGGTGTCGGACTAAGCAGTATCATCTTCTGGAATTATGTCACTTTTCTTTTTGACACCGTTGACCTCTAATAGATATAGAAAACGTGGTTTATCAAAGGCTTTAGTATAGAGGTCAGCACATTGAAAATCCGTATTTATTTTAACCACGTCGATTAGGTTCTTTTCAAAACAGTCACGTATAAAGTGATATTTTATACCGATGTGTTTGGTCTTAGGATGTTGGACCAGATTTTTTGTTACTGCAATTGCAGCAGAGTTATCAACAAAAATAGGAGTAGAAGAGAAATGCAAACTATAGTCCCGCATTTGCTGTTGTATCCATATGATTTATGAGCAGCAGCTGGCGGCAGCAATGTATTCGGCTTCACAGGTTGACAATGCTACAAATCATATGGATACAACAGCAAACTTAAATGTCCTCCTAAAGAATTGACATCCTGCTGATGTAGACTTGTAGTTCATCTTGCAGCCACCGTAATCCGAGTCACTATACACTGTAAGCTCAAAGTCATCGTCATGAGGATACCACAACCCAAGTGTTGGTGTACCCTTCAGATAATGGAATATCCTTTTGACTCCTATCAGATGGTTGACCTTTGGTTTTGCCTGATATCTTGAACATAGACATGTTGCATACATGATATTAGGTCATGATGCAGTGAGGTACATGAGAGATCCAATCATTCCTCGGTACATGGTGGCATTGACTAGATCACCATTCTCGTCAGGTGCTACCTCATGGTTTGTAGCAAGTGGAGTCCCAGCTGCGGAAGCATTCTCCATGTCAAACCGACTGAGAATATCTCCTACATACTTAGTCTGATATAGAAATATCCCTTTTGATGTCTGGTCCACCTGTAAACCGAGAAAGAACTTCATCTCTCCCATTGCGCTCATTTCAAATTCAGCTTTCATTACTGCTTCAAATTCTTTACATAATTCTTCGTTCTTGGAACCGAAGATTATGTCATCAACGTAGATCTGAACAAGCAGCAAGTCACTATCTTTTTCTTTGATAAACAGTGTACAGTCAATTACACCTCTGCGAAATCCGTGTCACGAGGTGAGTGGAGAGTTTTTCATACCATGCCCTCGGGGCTTGGTGAAGCCCGTAGAGAGCCTTATCCAGTTTGTAAACTCTGTCCCGATGATATGGATCTTCAAATCCTTCAGGTTGACTGACATACATTGTTTCCTGGATTTCACCATGAAGAAATGCACTCTTTACATCCCGTTGATAGACTTTAATCTTCATGTAAGAGGCATAGGCTAGGAAGATACGGATGGCTTCCATTCTTGCCACAGGTGTGAATACTTCATTGTAATCTATTCCCTCGACTTGTCGAAATCCTTGAACTACAAGACGAGCCTTGTTCCTGATAATGACTCCTTGGTCATCTTTCTTGCATTTCAAGACCCATTTGGTTCCAAAAATTTTAGCTCCTTTTGGTCTATCCACGAGAGTCCATACTCCCAACTTCTTGAGCTGCAGTAGTTCTTCTTGCATGGCACTCACCCATGCCTCATCATTCAGGGCTTCACTGACGTATTTTGGCTCAAACTGTGACACAAAACAACGATATGCTCCATCGTAAAGGTATCCTTTTTCCATTACCGAGGCATAATCAGCTGAGTATAGCTGATTTCTTGTCTGAACTCCAGATCTAACATCCCCAATGACATTGTCCAGAGGATGATAGACATTTAAGCATGATCCAGGAGTAGTGGGAACAACTACCTCAGAACCAAAATTATGGACATTTGGTTCTGCATCTGAGACAGTAGGAGTGTGAGGTTCCGAAGATGTAGAAGCATCAATGTCAGATCCTTGTGGACTTACAGGAGTTGGAACCTGTTCCTCCTCATTGTTCTGGTTATTTTCCACAGCTTCATCATCAGAGGATGAGTCACTTACCTCGAGTGCTCCCCCTGACTGATTAGACGATTCACCTTGTGAACCAGATGTTGTGGCTTCTTGTGATGGTGTGTTTAAGACCTCAAACATCATTTTGGTTGCCAAATCATCATCAGATGTGGAGAGAGGGATGTTGAAGACTGGAAGAAGCCATCGTAGTCGAAAAAGAAGGCAGGTCCTTTCCCAGCAGGAGGAGTGATGTATCTCTGAACGTCAACATTACACCACACTTCTACTTGACCCGTGGAGTTGTTATAGACTCTCTTATTCGGTATGTTGTATCCAAGAAAAATTCCATCTTCAGCCTTCGCGCTGAACTTTCCTTCCTGATTTTTCTTCAATAGTGTGCACGGTGCGCCGAACGGTTCGAGATACTCTAGATTTGGTTTACGTCTTTGAATTAACTCGTAACACGTCTTGCCATGACGTTTAACTACCGGAACTCGATTTAACATGTAACACGCACTGGCAACTACCTCATTCCAAAATTGGATAGGTAGCTTCGAGTCTGCTAGCATTGTCCGTGCTGTCTCTATTAAGCTGCGATTCTTTCTCTCAGCAACACCATTCATCTGAGGAGTGTAGGAGGAAGTGAACTGGTGCACAATTCCTTTTTCTTTACAGAAAGCCTCCATCCATTGATTCTTGAACTCGGTTTCGTTGTCTGAGCGGATTTTATGACCTTCAGCTTGTAGAGAGACTCCATTGTAATTACTAACTCTTTGAATGACTCAAACGTTTCTGATTTTTGATTTCAGAAACATCACCCAAGAGAATCTTGAGTAGTCATCTGTAACTACATAACAGTACAGGTCGCATGTGATGCTTCTTGTATTGACTGGACCAAACAGATCCATGTGAAGAAGTTCAAGAGGAAGTTCAATTGAGTGAACTTTCTTTTCCTTATGAGACTTCTTCGTCTGTTTGCCTTTCTTGCACGTCACACAGAAATCCAGTAGTTGGAAGTTTTTAACGTTAACTCCTCTCACTAGATCATTCTGGATCAAGTGATTCATCTTCCGTGGATTAATGTGTCCCATTCTCCGATGCCAGGAGATTGAGTCCTTCTCAGTAGCCTTTGACAAGAAGCACTAAACTTGATGATCTGTTGTGGAGGCCTTTGATAAATCCAAGACATAAAGGTCATTATATCTTGAGGCAGACATTAAGACTTGGTCCTCCGGAATGATATAGTCCTTTTTCAGGACATAGCACTTCTTGTTATCAAAAACTACTTTAAATCCTTTATCACAAATTTGGGATACCGAAAGTAAGTTATTCTGAAGTTGTTGAACGTAGTTTACCTTGTCAAACTTTACTTTCCGATTTCCTACTTCCCCTTGAGCTGTGATATACTCTCCTTTGATTCCAGCAAATGAAACATGGCCTCCTTTTATCTGTTTGACGTTTGATAGGAGTGCTCTGCTCCCAGTCATGTGCCTTGATGCTCCGCTATCGACAATCCACATGTTGGTTTCAGCACTATAGCGAACACCCTGCACATTCAATTGAAAACATTAGTTCAGGTTAGGGACCTAAGCCTTTACTGGCTTGGGTGACCCAGAGGCATCACACATCATAAATTCCACCCATTGGCCTTTCGAGGGTGAGTGACAATCTATGGTCTTCTTGTTCTCATTATCAGATTCATGGGAAGATTTCTCTTTCCATAAGCCAGTCTTATGTAAGGCTTGTTTGTGATAACAGACGACTGGTTGATAGGTTGAACTTTAGGTTCACTGACTCGTTTTGGTGGAGTCATGAATCTTCTCTTGGAAGAGCTCACTTTAGTGTCATAAAGTTCTACCTTCTTCTTTGGTGTCTGATGATAATAAGGACAATAAGACGCAATATGTCCATACTTTCCACAGTTGTAGCATGATCTGCTTTCAACTTGACAATTTAGATGTTTCTGTGGAGAAGTATGGGACACCCGTGTGACATTGTTTTGTTTGGGTTTTGAAATTTCTTGCTTAGATGTTTTATCTGATTTAACAAAATTAATTTTTTTTAACATTTTTAATATCCTTTACCTGATTTTTCTCTGGACTTAGACCTGAAGCACGGGGTAGGTTAACTTGTTGGTCCTTTTGGGTTTAGAATTATACTTGATTGACCCAGACTTTATATTAACCTTTTCAAATTATTTGTCTAGATTTTCACATGGCATTTTACTTTATGATTTTGAAATGGCCTCCTTTAGTTTAGTGCCAGATTCAAAAGGTTTACTTATGGAATCTGGGTCACTTACTAGAGGAGTCGACACCACATGATCCTTGATTGGGTTGTTATTTATTTGTTTACATTTTGCATTCATCAAGGTCTCAGGTGGTGGTGGAACCACTTTATATCCCAAACCCTCCCCATTGTTACGTTCTCTCACTAAGTGTTGGATAATATGAGAGGAACTTGTCCAACTGTGCAGTTTCTGTTTTAGTGAATTTACTTCTACTTCTAAAACTGCCTTCTGTTTCTTAGTGTCTTCTAGGGAGTTTAGATAGTACCTAATGTCATTAGCTTGGTTAAAGGCTACTACTTCTGTTTCCCTAAGCTGTTTTTCTCAAAAGGTCTATCTTTTCTTTGTAACTGTGCTCATTTTGTTTTAAAACTCTATTGGCTTCTGTGCACAGTTGTAAGTCCTTTACTAAGCTATCATTGTGATCTAATAACCTAGTTAATTTCAGATCAATGCTATCCCTAAATTTATTACAATCAGAACAAGCATGATTATTGAAAAGTTGGTCAGTAGTACTTACCTAAGAAGGTTCTGATGAATCAGCCATTAAGGCACAGTCTGGTGTCTCTGGTTCTGGTGATTCTGACATTGTTGTAGTTTTCTCTTCTTCAGGCATGTAATTTACCACAGTTGCAGTCTCTTCAGTGTTAGACATCACTAGTTCCACTGCAATATCTCCTTCACTAGCTGAGTCATCATCCAAATCTTCAACACTTGCAATGTTGGATTCTCCTGGAGATACAAACCGAAAGCTCCAATCATGTCCTTCGTCATCATGAGCAGTCAAGGCTTTAGGATCCTTGCTTGATGAAGTAGGACTGGCTGTGGGTTTATCCTGACGATTGAAGGATGAGAAGGGATTCCCGTTTCCTGTCTTTTTCGACTTCACACACTCACGCTTAAAGTGCCCCTTTTCCCCATAATTGAAGCATGTCACCTTAGACATGTCAAAACCAAAGGTAGTGTCCTTAGTTGCAACCAAGTTCTGTCCGGTTTTCTTGACAAACTTTTTAGCTCTCCGGACGGCACTTGCTAAGGCCCACATAATATCCATCATTTCCAGCTCTGTCTCGTCTACTTGCTCGTAGTCCTCATCAGCCAGATGGCAGTTCCCTATTTTCCCAGCAACTAGCCCGTCATAGGAATGGACGACAGCTGCTAAGAGATCCATGTGTTCCTTTGCTACCTCTACTGTCACATTCTCGAGGTTCTCGGTCTTCAGTTTTGTAGCATTGGCTTCAGATGCTATGTATTGGGTACCAGACGACCCTGACGTGTCAGATCCTGAAGAAATTGCTTGAGATGGACCAGCTGAACTCGACACAAAAGCCGTTTGTAGTGGAGCTCCAGACGTTTTGCCTTGTGGAGTTGAGTTGTATAGGGATGGATTCTGATCATAAGTAGACTTTTGAGCCCTGTACTTCATCCTCAATTCTTCCTCCCTCAGTTTCAGAATGAAGTCATTGATATCTAACTTCGCGAGCATATCATTCTGTCTGAGGTTGGAGACAAAAGAAACCCATTTCTCTGGCAAACCATCTGCAAAGTTTGACACTTTGTCTTCCATAGAAGTGGTGACTCCATGAGTGTGCAGCTCACTCATTAAGTGATAGAACCGATCAATGACATCATCCAAGCTCTCCTTTCCCATTGATGAGAAGTTGTCAAACTCCTTCTTTAACGCTTTAGCCTTTATAGCTTTTAACGATGCATTACCGTCATACCTGTTTTCCAATGCATCCCACAGCTTCTTTGCTTGCTTGTTCTCAGAAAATTGATGGAAAATGTCCTTCGAAATTGACTGAGTAAGCAGAGCATAAACTTTCTTCTTAGCATTGTACTTGAGCTTTTGTCCATCAGTCATGCCCCCTAGTGTAAGTTTAACTCCATCTGCACCTACAGGCATGATATAACCTGTCTCTATCGACTCCCACAAATTGGGATCTACGCCATTCAAATAAATCTCAAATCTTTGCTTTCGCTGTGGGTAATCATCTAATGTGATTAGCTTAGGAGGCTTGTTATGATTCCCCACTTCATTTTCCAGAAGCAATAGATTCTGGATCCTTGAATCTTTACCTGCTATGAACGCTGAATACTGGTCCTCCATTACTATTAACTTTAGACTTTGAAACAAAATTGTCTGCTAGTGCGAATGAAGGTGTGCGATTGGGCTATTCGGGCGATTGAACAATGCGAATGACTCAAACGTGCGAATAAACCAATGCATATGAATCAATCGTATGTATGGACAGGTACGGATGAACAACGCGACTAGACAGTTCAATCGTACGAATGAAGGTACGAATGAGTCCAATCGTTCGTATGAGGGATGCGAATGAACTCAGTCGTGCGATTGAGTCAATCGGGCGACTGAAGCTGCTGTATGTTGAAAATTCGAAGGTTTAAGGTATTTTGGACGCAAAAACACGAATTTTCACTAACCCTAATTGTCGTATGCCGGGAAAAATGAACTTTACAAACTGGAGACGTCTAAAACACCGTTTGACACAAAAGAATTGCGTTTTTCATGGAAAAACACAATTTTTATATCAAGAACGATTGAATCACACGTAAATCAAGAGCCAAGGCTCTGATACCACTTGTCAGGACGTAGTACTGAACGAAATACTAACTGATAAACGTGTATACCTAATCAAATAGTGCGGAATCCTATTTGATTGGCGATCCAATCAGTGAGAACGCACGTAGAATCAATTGTAAATTGAATCTAAACGTTAAGAACGATTGATAATCGACCTAGTGCAATCTATGAACTTGGAACAGGTTCTTAGAGGTCTTTGGACGGCTAGGGTACGTAGGTATTCGAAGTGATTAGTTTTTCCACGATTTAAGTGGTATTTATATGTTAGTGTTCCTCACTCGGGCGACTGAACCATGAGTATGGTTCAGTCGAGCGATTGAGCCATGCAGTTGATCCATTCGCACGACTGAGTGTTCAGTCATGCGACTGAGCCAATCTTATGTTCCAATCATACGACTGATCCAGTCTCCTGGTTCAGTCGTGCGACTAAGTCATTCGCATGAAGTTGTTCATGCGTATGGTCCATTAGCATGGGCCATTCGCACGAGAACTTCACATTACTAAGTTTGAATATATTTCTTAACCATTTACATTACCAAGATTAATTCACACAACCACAAACCTATATAAGCAATTCAATACATGTTAACCAACTCATTAATGAAATATTAAACATTATAACCACAACCAAACATTTGTATTTCATTAAGTACCCAACTACTACATATGTGTAAGACAATAAAGACATATTACATCAAGCTCAGAAACTAGGTACACATGTATCTACAGCCGTTGCCGTTGCCGTTGCCGTTGCCGTTGCCGTTGCCGTTGCCGTTGCCGTTGCCGTTGTCTTTGCCGTTATTTTTATTATTTATCATTATTATTATTAGTATTGGAGTTTATTATGTATGTTTGAACATAGGTGTGCGAAATCTAATGTGTATATATGTTGATATGTTCACGAACAGATTGTTTAGGTTATTATTAAAACGTCACAGTTTGTATTAGAGTATTATTATTATTATTATTATTATTATTATTATTATTATTATTATTATTATTTATTATTACTATTTTTAGAGTTTATTATGTATGTTTGAACATAGGTATACGAAATCTAATGTGTATATATGTCGATATGTTCACGAACAGATTGTTTAGGTTATCATTAAAACGTCACGGTTTGTACACGTACGCATGTTTGTACGTACGTTTACGAAGAGTATTTTTTCTTATTGTCTATATATGTTGATGTGTGTGCATGTTCATGAAAAAATATTCGTTTCAATATACCTAAATGATCTTAAACGATTAAGATATGAGTTTGGGGAACCCTAATATGTCACGGTTTGGTCTACCCTTGACCTTGTGCCCAAATAAACTGTCACGGTTAGGTCACAACGTGACCTCCTTTGTCAAAGACTTGTGACAGTTTCATTCAACCATGCCACCAGTGAACAAAGGTGTCACGGTATGGCCTAACAGTCATGTTTTGGTTCTACTCTGTTTAAAAGATTTTGCTTTCCATTCCTCTCAGCGAACCACTCCCATCCCGACCGGTATAGACGGTAAGGCAACACAGGAGTGGCGTGGGCTTGAAACCCACTACCACCGGTTCATGGAAGGTATTTTTTTAAAATATTTACTTTGGAATTTTTTTTAAAAAAGGCAAAAGGTCACGGTTAGGCCTAACATCCAACTCTAACATCCAACTATCACTCTTTCCTACGTACTTCCCTACGAGTTATGCGTCTCGTTTCTCACCTCTAACATCCAACTATCACTCTTTCCTACGTACTTCCTTACGAGTTTAAAGGGGCATCCTTTCTTTATGCTCCCAGTACGCCTACTTGTGCTAGTGAATTTAGATTCACCACTACGATTGCATAATAGTTCCACATCCTTTTTTCTACACCGACCCAGCACAATGACGCACCCATGCTCACGTCCTCTCATTTTAGCCCACTTCTTCAAGTCCTCACGAGTGTCATTCCCATTAAAAGTATCCGACACATGTGTCATTTTTAGTTCTGACTGGTACGGGGGATGTCCGTAATCCAGCTCTGTTTGTGAGTGGTACGCGTTCGGGGCATGCCCGTAAGAATGGTAAGGGGGATATCTGTACCCTTCACTGTAACCCGTCGGTCCAAATAACGAGTTGTACGCCTCTTCAGCAAATGTGTTCGACGGGTTGGTTTCCTCCTCCCCCCACGGAGGGTGACTATCGTATATGTAATATTCTTAAAAAATATAATGGTTAGATATTTCAAATAAGAAGTTATAATATAACAGATACTACTTCAACCTGGTTCGAATCTTCGATATCTGGCTCCTCATTCAAATCTGGAAGCTTCGGCTTTTGATAATGATCTCCCGAACCCAACATTGTTTTCGAATTAAGGTGTTTTTGGAGCGACGAAGGCTATTTATGTTGAAAATCAGAAGGATATTTTTGTTGAAAAAAATGAAGATTAATATACTTCAAAAAATTAAAAGACGGTAATGGTTGTTGAATGAAATTGTGGGGGTATTTATTGTGAAAATCTGGGCGACAAACAATCACGGTTTGGCCCAACCGTGATGGTGCGAAGTAGGTGTCCCGAGAATCTTGGGGTCTTTTGTCAACATCAACAGAATACCTCGTACCGTAAAGCTGTACCTCGTACCCTAAAGGTCACGGTTAAGGCAAACCGTGACGGTTGGGTGACTGGTTTTCACTTTATTTGTATCCTTTTGTCGTTTTGTTATCACGTGGTGCCAGATGACTGACACAGAAACCGTGAAGGGCAAGGCCTTGCGGTTACGGTTAGGTTGTACAACGTGACCGTTAGCCCTAACCGTGACCTTTAGGTCTGGCCTCCCCCCAAAAATCCCTGCGGTGTCCCCATTAGGACCCTTTTAAGCTCGTAAACATAAATGAATCGGCTCGGCTTGATTTTTAAACTAGCAGAACCGAGCCCACCCTGGCTCGGCTTGGATCATTTAAAGCCCTAATCCTAGCTACTTAACATATAACAAGATTCAAATGGCTAGCTGAGTTATCTAATATATAATGATATCAGAAGAGTGGCCCAGCTAAACATTAACGACTAAAAAGTGTTTTTGAAAGATAAAATGATTACGTGTTTAGATTTAACAAGTTTGATTTGATTTTCACACCTTCTAACATTGTTTTTAATTAAAAAAAAAGTTACTTATTGCATTTCAAGTTGTTTCAAGTTGACCCAAGACAACTCTGGTTTGTTCAGTTGAACCGAAAAGATAGGCACAAATAACAACTCATAAATATAACCTAAAAAATTATAAAAAATGGTAAAACTTGCATAAATTTTTAACACAACAAAAATCACAAATCATTAACCCCAGAAAAAGGATATACGCATACCAATCTTCCCACAATACTGTTCTAAACAAGGATCTTAATGCTCAACAAAGAACAGAAGTCAAAGTTGAAACAATGGTCGCGCTCCCTACAACATATTTGATAGATGATACGAACAGTTCGAGTCGTTAATCAAATGGTCCAAGAAAAATAGAGAGAAACCAGATAGAAAACGAGAAGGAAACCAGAGTATTTCTAGTACTTCGTTTCTTTTCCCTTCAAACGTAAACATAAATGCTAGAAATAGCCTTATAATCATAAGGAAAAAAACTATCCATTAATTTAATAACTAACACCACTACTAATAATATAGATAAAGAAGAAATAAACGTGGGCTGTAAGATGCAAGACTTTTCCATAATGCATGTGATCCAAGAGTGGTTGTAACTCTTGCATGAACACTGGTACATATCAATAGATAATGAACCATCAACCGATTTATCTAACCAAACAGACTACCTTCGGTTCACTTTCTCTTCTTAGCAGGTGGTTGTTCCTCTTCATCATCGTCATCTTCTTCCTTTTCTTCTTCTTCGTCATTGTCCTCTTCGTTGTCGTCATCATTGTCATCATCGTCGTCATCTTCATCATCACTGCCTTGGTTACCATTTGCCTCCGGATCCTCATCAGGGTCGCCTTCCTCATCATCCTCTCCTTCGCCTGAAAAATCGTCATCTCCAGCATCATCATCTGGTTCCTCTGCATCTTCATCGTCCTCATTATCATCCTCTGTGTCACTACCATCTTTTGCTTCGAGTTCAGTTTTGTTCCTACTATGAAGCTCAGCAAAAGGGAATATATTCCATCATTTTGGAGTTTACTATTGACTAAAATTAAAATTCAACATAAACATGCATAGAAGAGAACTACCGTTGATCATTTCTAGTTAATTTTGGTAATTTATCTGTATCCTTCAACAAAGATAGTCCCTGCAAATGCAAACTCACCAGGTGTTAAGATGAAATAGCAGAAGACCAGTTAAAGTTGTGCTCTTGTCGTAATATCATCTGATAATATAAATTTACAAGAGATTTATGCCATGAGATCAGCATGACCAAATGAAAATAATGAAAAAGAAGCAACTTGGGTTTGGAAACTATTATGTTAAGCCATAAGATAGCCAGATGAAAACAGCTTGCAATTTCTTAAAGGAAAAGAAAACTAAAGACTTTAAATAATCATTTAACAGAAGCTAGAGTACCAGCCAAATTAATCAGACAAACAAGAAAAGAAGCAACGGATTTAGTCCTTCTAAAGCCACAATCTACGGTTAACAACTTCGCATATTATGGCTGGTCATATGTTCGGGCCTTGGGGTTTGGGTTAACTTGAAAATGTGCTGAACGTGTGGGTTCCTATGCACTTCTCAGCACCTCACTAACCGGGAATTGGGGCTACTCCCCTGATGAGTACAAGGCATAAAAAAACAAGGTAACCTCAATCATATGTGAGACGGAATGGTTGGTCCCTGTGGATTCAAGGATGTTGCATGACACTCGTAAGATGAGTATGAGACAAGTAGTATCAGAGCGGATTCAACCCTTGGAGCTGTTTGGTGTGGTAACGTCACTTTCTAAAATTCTTAACGGTGATTGCACAGTGGTGGTAGAAGAAAGAACCTGATGAGGAGGCCCACAAGATCGCTGTCTCGAGGTGTCACAAGGGTGACATGACGAGCTCATGAGCATGTTGAAGGTTTGCTACACAAGAGTAATAAACCATGTTGGGAGTATGTGTTGGTCATTGCACACTACAACCGGATCACAAGAGAGTGATAGGCCAACCGAAGGAGAGATCTTTGTGCTCAAATGGACTTTTGAAAGGGAGAGCAAGGAATTGGTCAAGAAGAATATAGCCAATGCATGCTAGGATCAAAATATGTCAAGTGTCCATTTAGCCATGAAGCCAATCTTTCAAAGGTGTGGTTCAGCAACCATGCAGGAGGGTGTGCATAATTTGGTGGTGGGGCGTGACGAGCCAAATGTTCAGGGTTTGGGTTCACTTGAATACGTGCTTATCGTTGGGGTTCCTAGTCACTCCTACCTATCTTTTGGAACTGCCTCAATAATTAAAAGACGAGTGTGCCAAGAGAAATTCTAGGCGTATCACTAGTTGGGAGCAGTGTTGTAAAAATCGCTAGGCGCTAGTCGGGCGGTGAGGTGGGGACTAGGGATTAATCGGGATTAATCGGTTTGGAGATTTTATATGTATTTTTCATAAATTATATATATAGTTAAGATTAGTATACTTCAAACATAATTAACTAAACATAAAAATAACAATCAAGTGTTTTAAAGTTTAAAGATCAAATATTTCAACACATAAAAATTAAAACATAGTAGTTCTAATACTTCAAAGTTCAAATAGTTTAAAATGCATCATCGTCTTGTCCATATTGTTCAATGATTTGAACACCATCCGACTCGTATTGAACATCTTCATCTACTTTCTCCTCATCCTCCGACTCAAGGGGCGGTCGCTGCTGCGCAAGGGGGTCGCTGCGGCTGCGCAAGGGGCTCGTTGCGCCAGCGCAAGGGGCGGTCACCGGAGCAAGGGGGTCGCCGGAGCAAGGGAGGAGCTGAGTTTAGGTGATGCGGCGGTGGAGCACACACAACCAATGGTTAGGTTAAATGGCTTTCACTCTTTGGATCAGATCTAAATAAGCAAAATTTTATGTTGACCGACTTTGACCGGAACCACCGATTACCACCGCCTAGGACCGATTTGCTCCGATTAATACTGCCTTGCTCCGCCTAGCGCCTAATGGCTCCGATTAGCCATAATCGACAAGGCTAGGGGCCGACTACCGATTAATCCCCGATTAATCGGCCACCTAGCCCGCCTTTTACAACACTGGTTGGGAGTTTGGGTCACTCCCCTAATGAGTCCAACCTTGATCACACATGAGACAATATGGTTGGTCCTTGTGAATTCAAAAACGCATATGAAAACTATAAGATCAGTCCTTGACAATATGTTCATTTAAAATGCTTAGAAAAAAAAAGCCATAAAACCAGCTAATCGAAAAAAAAGACAATAGCCAAACAATTATTCGCAATTATTTTATATCTATGGGAAAAAGTACACATCTTGAAAAAGAAAAGCAGGCCTGAGTTCCATTGCAAGTAAAAGCAACTGTATTAGAAGATATTGTTGACGACTTAACTTTCTGCACATAGTCAATCTTGAAGAACAAAGAGCCAAACTGGAATAAAGATCGCAGGTCTTTGCACATAGCTACAAGTACAAGTGAAAAAAGAAACAAACTTTCACAAGAAAAAGCAACAAAAACTAAAAACAGCATGTTTCCAAATTCAATAAAGCAAATCATCAAACACCAGGTGTGCATCTACATACAGGACAATATAGCAAAACTACACCCTTTATAGCAAAACTTCAGTTGACTAAAAAACAAATGAACAAAACTATAGCTTTTGCACATGACAAAGCCCCAATTACGTGAAAACAAAACCCCAATTGTGTAACAGTGTGTAATTGTACCAGCGATGAAAGAAGGGTGCAGTATGTGTACCATCATAAGAAGACAAATAAGAGATCTCTGAGCACCCACAATGGCTTGAAAAAGGACAGCTTCAGGATGAGAAGAATCCATGTTCTTGTGCAGAAACCCTAAATCAATGCAGAAAGATTTTACTACTTCCATTGTCGAAGTTGAAGAAATCAGAGGCAGTTGAAAAATTGAAGAATCTGATGAATATTTTAGAGAGTGAAACTGAAAGGACCAATTGGGTATAGTAATAAAAGCAGAGAGAGTGATGTCAGCTTGTTTGAATCATGCTAGGGTGGTTGATTTTTAACGATAAAGGTTACGTATGAAATGAAAACAAGTAGAAATAAAATATAAATATAAATCTATGAATATATTATTTAAGTAGGTTAGTTTTAGGAAAAAACTATACCATAGAAAAAAAATTCCTTCTAATGTAAAAAAAGATAAATTTATCTAAGAGTAAATCTCGGTTTTGGTCTCTGTGTTTTGCAAATTGACTTCACTTGAGTACCAACGTTTATTTTGTCTCCATTTGAGTACCAAAGTTTAAAAAAGTTGTCTGTTTCCGTCCTTTTGACTAACTGTGTTAACATTTTCTGTTAGATTTTTTTAAAAAGACCAAAATACCCCTAAGGGCTAAAAATATCACCTATCTCCACTACACACCACACACCACCACCCCTAACCTCTCAAACAAACCCCACCACCACCGGAGCCATCATCATCGGTGCCGGCCTCTCCGGCCTAGCCGCCGCCGTCCTCTCCCTCTCTCTCTCTCTCTCTCTCTCTTTCTAACAAGTAAAAACTCTAATCTTTCTAGATTGAGAGCCTTCCATTGATCCAACATCTGCGACAACAACAACAACTTCTGATCTCCATCAGCAAACAATTAATCATGTCTTCAATCCGATTATAGAAATGAGGGAAGAAGATGATCAGTCCAATTGGTTCTCAAAGTGGGATGATGAGCTGCCATCTCCGGAGGACCTTATGCCCTTATCTCAAACCCTAATCACCCCTGATCTCGCAATCTGCAAAAATAAAAACGTTGTTACCGCATCGAACAAGAAACCAAACCCACAGCTGACGGTTTACCAATCATACAGAGGATGAATTGAACCTCAAATCCACAGCGGTTATAGGTGGTGACAGTGCGTGACGGTGGTGGATGCGATCATTGGAGGTGGTGGCGATCTGGGTGCGGACGGCGGAGGCTTCGAGGAGGAGTAAGGGATGTTGTGGGAGTGGAGGCGGACGGCGGCGGCTAGGCCGGAGAGGCCGGCGCCGATGATGATGGCTCCGGTGGTGGGGTTTGTTTGAAAGGTTAGGGGTGGTGGTGTGTGGTGTTTGAGAGGTTTAGAAGAAGAAGATGGTGTTTTGAATGAGGGGTATTTTAGTAAATTGACAATCACTTAACGGAAAAAAGTTAACACCGTCAGTCAAAAGGACTGAAACAGACAACTTTTTTAAACTTTGGTACTCAAATAGAGACAAAATAAACGTTGGTACTTAAGTGGAGTCAATTTGCAAAACACAGGGACCAAAATATAAATATAAATCATCGAAACAACTTATTAAAAGAGTAAATTACGCTTTTCTTCTTTGTGGTTTGGTGGTTATAACTCTTTTAATCCAATAGTTTAAAAACGTCCGATTTAACCATTGTGGTTTAAATTCTATCACAATCAGATCCACTTTTGTAACGCCATCCACTGTGACCGTTAGTCAACCCACATGTGCCCCTCACATGAGGGGTATTTTAGTCTTTTTATGTTAACTCTCTTACTCCCTTCCATATAACCCTTCCACTTTTCTATATTTTTGAACTTTCATCCTCTCTTTTCTTCTACTCCATCAAAAACACCAACGACCGACCTTTCATCATCCAAAATTAAAATTGATAGTATAAAATTTTTAAAGATCAAGTTGCAAGCTTCAAGCATTGATTATTGCAATCGTTTGATGCAATGGTGCTCATGCTTTGGTATGTTAGTTCTAAAGGCGAGCATGTTGATCCCTATGAATTATATGGTGAGTGTCTAAGTTTCACATTTTAGTTTTATTAGTAGCCATTGTAGTTTATATGTCTTGTTTTTAATATTTGTTTGATTTTATATTTAGGTGGAAATCCTAGTTTGTTCACACTAAAGCTTCATCATGGAGGGAAATTCACCAAATCCCCTGGAAGAAAGTATATCAACGGACAAGTAAGTTATGTTGATTTGGTGGATTCTGATGAATTTTCTGTTTTTGAGGTAAATGCAATGATTCAAGAGTTAGGGTATCCATATGATGAAGTAATTTACTATCATTATAAAATTCCTGAGCAAGATTTAGACTTTGATTTTAGGGCCCTAGGAAATGATAGTGATGTGCTCAATTTCTTGAAATATGTTGAGAAATTTAAAGTAATGGACGTATACACTTAGCATTGGAACACAAGTATGGAGGCATATTTCATATCGCCTGTAAAAAGTAATGTTATAATTGAGGAGTTGATTGAAGCAGGACCTTCTCAAGTTAGAAGGAATACATAAGAAATCACCTGAGTGTGTAGGAAGAGGCTATCATTAGAGTGGCATGGTGAATCAGTTGTAGAGGGGTCATTTAATGAAGCATTTATAGATGGGTCATAATACTTGGCTCAAAATGAATCAGTTGTAGAAAGGTCCAAACATTTGACTCAAAATGAAACAGTTATGGAAGGGTTAGTGAATGAATCAATTAAAGAAGGGTCATAACATTTGGCTGAAAATAATGTGATTGAAGATGATATACTTGAAGATGATGTTATTGTGGATGATGTGTTTCACTTTGAGAATGTAGAGCATGGTGGCCTTTAAGATGAAGATCCAATAGTCTTCAAAGAAGAAACATGGATAGTGAAGACCTTTATAAATGCTCACAATTGTCTTCAAACCAGAGAGGTTAGATTGTGCACAGTCAGTTTCCTTGCCCGAGAATTAGAACCAACTATTACTATAAACCCAACCATCCCGTTAAAGGCAGTCTAAGAGCTAATTCAAAGAAAATTCCAGATTCAAGTATTAAGACAGAAGCTGTTCAGGGCAAAGAACATGGCAATCCATAAGATTGAGGGTGATTATAGAGCTTAATATGAATTGTTGAGAGATTATGTTAATGAACTCATCAGGGCAAATCCAGGTACCACAATTAAATTGATGTTGAAAGAGAATGCAATCCATCTAGTGAAACCAGACAATTTAAGATGATATATGTATGCATAGGGGCTTTGAAGATAGGGTTTAAGATTTGTGGGAGGGAACTGATAGGGTTAGATGGGTGTTTTATGAAAGGTCCATTCCCTGGACAAATCTTGACTGCAGTTAGGATAGATTCAAATAATAGAATTTACCCTGTTGCTTATGCTCTAGTAGAGGCTGAAAGTACAAGCTCTTTGACATGGTTTTTAGAATGTTTAGGTGATGACCTAGATCTGACCTCCAGTTCCAATTTCACTTTTATTAGTGATAGGCAAAAGGTAAATAATTGTTTAACTTTTATATATCTAATTATCTATTTATTCCAATATAATTGCATACTAACATTATCTATGGATATGCTAGGGCATTATACCAGCTTTAAAAACAGTGTTTCCCAGTGCTGAACACATGTTTTGTTTAAGACATATACATGAAAACATGAAGTTAAGGTGGAAGGGCAATTTGTACAAGAACATGCTTTGGAGGTGTGCAAGTGCAACAACAATACCCTATTTTACAAAGGCCATGAAAGATGTGAACAACCTAGATCCTGTTTTACATGAGTGGTTGAAAGAAATACCAGCAAAGCATTGGTCTAGATCCCATTTCAGTGGTATTTTACTCTTTACCTTATTTAATAACAATGCAAATAATACTACAAATAAATACTGCATTATCTCAATTATTTCACTAATAACAATGCTAATAATCCTTATTAAACTTATGCAGGAAGGTCAACTAGTGATGTTCTTTTAAACAATATATGTGAAGTATTTAATAGGCAGCTAGTAGGGGGTAGGGACAAACCTGTTATTACATGTTTAGAGTTCATCAGGGAGTATTTAATGAGAAGGATAATGGTTGTGCATAAGGTAATAGCAAAGTGTGATGGGCCTTTGACTCCAAATGCAACAAAATTGTTTGAAGCAATCAAGGTAGAGGCTGTAGAATACATAGTAATCTAGAATGGGATGAGCAAATATCAAGTAAGTGGGTCTGCACAGGACCAATGTGTGGTCAATGTTAATAAAAAAAGTTGTTCATACAGGAAGTGGGAGCTAACTGCCATGCCATGTAAGTATACAGTTGCAGTGATATGGAATATGGCACAGAATGGAATGGAGGTTGGTATTCCAGAGAGTTGGTTGTATAAGGTGTACTGGTTAGACACCTGGAAGAAGGTATATGCAAACACGATTGACCCAATTAATAGAAGACATATGTGGACACCCTCTTCTTGCCCAACAAAGCTGACTGCACCAAAACATCATACACAAGTAGGGAGGCCAAAGAAAAAAAGAAAGAAGAGTGCTAGGGAGGTAAGTCAACCAGTTGTTAAGGGTGGAAAGATGGTTACAGTTGGTAACACAGTCACATGTGGAAAGTGCAAGAAAAAGGTCATAACTCAAGGTCATGCAAGGGAGAGGGAGATGATGGTCAGCCTTCTTCACAAGCAGCTACTTGAATGTTTGAACTGGTTGTATTTAGTGGTTTCCGTGGTAATCTATTTTGGGTGAAATGGTTGTCTTTTATGAACATGGTACACTTTTATGTTTGTAATGCTTTAAAATGATTGTATTTAGTGTCTGTTGTGGTTATGGTAGACTTATGTTTGTAATGAACAATGATGTATTTTGGGTACTGCGGTTTAGGGTAATGGTTGTGTTGTTTACAAGAATAATGGTAATGGTGATATTGATTAAAACTATTGTAAATGCATTATGTAATGAACAATATAGTTTACTAAATGAAAGATTCATTATATTGCCCAAATAAGCCTGTACATAGGAAATTAATGACCTTTACAAGCTTTTAGGTCATTTAGAAAACAAAATACATGATGAACAACACCCAACTTATAACTAAAATAACTTTTAGTTTCCTAATTTCACTGGCATATTTTTTTGCAATTTCTTCGTGCTTGTTCATGTTCTTCAAAAGTCTAGGTATGATTTCAGCTGCTCTCGAACACATTGGAGGATCCTTCCATGCAACAAATCCACAACTTGATCCCTGGACAATTACACCAAAAGCATAAGCACAGGGAGCTCAAATGAACCATAAACTAGGTTAGTGTGAAGAATTGACCTACCCTGCTTGCACAACAGTAGAAACGACGACCAGGGTTTGCTGATGTCCATGACGTGCGAATATAGGTTGGAGAACCATAACAACACATAACCACTTTCTGGTTGTCCATGGTTCTTGATATACCAGAGAGAAAGAAAGGAAGAAGATATAAAATGGATTAAAGTTTTAGGAGAGAGAGGGAGTTGATTATTTAAATATATGGAAGGAGATGGAAGGGAGTAAGAGAGTTAACATAAAAAGACTAAAATGCCCCTCATGTGAGGAGCACATGTGGGTTGACTAACGGCCACAGTGGACGGCGTTACAAAAGTGGATCTGATTGTGACAGAATTTAAACCATAATGGTTAAACCTGACGTTTTTAAACTATTGGATGAAAAACGTTATAACCACCAAACCACAATGACGAAAAGCGTAATTTACTCTTATTAAAAAAAAGATAAAATTATCTAATAAAAATTTTTATTTGCCAAAAAAACATGATATTTTTCAACAAAAAAATTTCTTCTAATCTAATTTTATCTAAGGCAACCTTTTGTAATAATATTATATATATATATGTATGTATGTATGTATGTATGTATGATTGCTGAATATTGGTTATCAATTTTGGTTTCATCTCCACCGTTGAAACCCACGTACTTTCAATCTCAGCCGTGTTAATTCGGCAGTTGTTATTTTCCCGGCGGTTACCTCCTACAAAGGCGGTGAGTAACCAGTTGAGCTGTGGTTTTGAATTTGGCCAAGTAGTTCCTCGAACACTTCCTCCTACAAAGGCGGCGGTAACCAGTTAACCGTGTTAATTAAACAGTTACGAAATGGAGCGGCGATTTGCTGTAAATTTCTGATTCCTAGGGGGTGTTTGGGGTTCCTTTACAAAAATTCTTTTTGACTTATTGACTTGTCAAATAAGTTAATAAGTTAGTATGACGTGATTCATTAACTTATTTTCCAAATAACAAAATCAGATTACCAAACACTGATTCCTAGGTGTGGAGGCACTGACTGTTACACTCCACCATCCGAGATTCCCTCCCCATGTTGAGCCAACCCCCGGATTCCACACATTCCCTCATCACGGATCTCCATCTCCGAGGTGTATATATATTCGAGTAGAAGTGGGATTTGAGGGCCAATTGACGTCCGCCGAGCACAACCAATCCATCGACTTCCAAACCTGTGTCCAGCATCAACAGAGGCGATATGTCGAGGTCCCAGGTTTGTGAGATTTGGAGGCGCAATCGGAGGCTAAGAACAATGGTTTTCTGCTTTTCTTTTGCAAAACACGACCCGTTTCAACTTTCATCTACGTTTCAAAACTTCAAAATACATCATGTCTAATTACTATCAAGTTGTATGCTGAATTACTTGATTGGTACTAGGCTTTTGTCACAGATTCCTTATGATATTTGGGTTTAATTTTTAATTTTAAGATGCAAGGTCAATGGATGGTTATGATACTAATGGGTTGCATTTTTTTTTCCTACTATTGCAGGTACTTTTTGGAAATAAATGGAGGCAGAGAGTTGAAGTTAGATGGTGGATATGAAAATTTAGTTTCTTAAAATCAGGTACTCAAATCGATTAGAAAATTTTGATTGTTTTCAATTGAACTTTTTTAAGACGCTTTATTTTGGGTTTGTTCATACAGATGAAATCATTGATAAATTCACTGTTGATTTAACATATCAAAATGCGTTTGTTTGTTAAATACAATTCCCATTTTGAAGGCACTTGATGATTTGCTGATCTTAGATCTCAAATGATTTCATCATTGATTCAGAGATTGGGTTTTGATGGGTATTGTGTTATATTCAAAGCTATAATTTCAAACCCAAGATGAGATATGAACATGTATATTCCGTCGGTTATAAGATCGTGATACCCTAATTTTACAGATCTAAGCTTCACAAATTTCTTGAAATCAATGATGTCACACCCTCAAATTCCGGATCTGGAATCTATCACGGAGGGGTGAACAAACAGGATCGAACACAGTAGTTACACATGAGATGCAAATATCTATATGATAGTTTTTAGATAATCATTACAATAATGTTCAGAGTAATATTACGCGTAGCGGAAGTAAATATAGATTGTTTCATGACAACATGTCTAAATCATATTTCAGATAATCAATAGGTATCTTGAGCTCTTATATGATCCTACGTGCATGTCCGTAAGCTCCTAGTAGATACCTGAGAATACATGTAAATCAAGTGTCAACACAGGGTTGGTGAGTTCACAGGTAAGTAAAACATAGTGATAAATCATCAATTATCATCAAATAGGATTTATAGAAAAAGTGTGAGTTTAATTTACTCACCGGTATATGAATAGCCTGTCGGAACCCTTTTTAATAAGGTGAACCCGCTATCCCACATACCTACTAAGTACAAGCCCAACAAATCCTTCACATTGAATTTGTCCATGTCACTTAGTTTATTATCCTTTTATGTGTATATTATATTTTCATAATAATTTCAAATCAGAGGGAGCAAATCCTCCTTTACATTTATCCTCATATGGGTTGTAAATGGAACTATAATGCAAACTATATAAAGTGCACATCTGCCTTCTCACTACAGAAACAGTCATCCCAAATGACAACAAGATATTTGTGCATCTGATATGGATCACATGTCCATACCTTTGTGGGGGTAAGTCACTCCCCGATAGTACTATCCAAAAGATCCCTGCTTATTTATAGTCCAGTTTACAGAGAAGGATTTTCATAATAACCATATGTAATCATAAATGTGATCAAATTATTATTTAACATAATACACAAAAATAATTTGTAATTTCAATTACAACATGTATTCCAGCCCCAAAATATTTAAATGATTAAAAAGGGGAATAATTATGAACTCACCTCAGTTCCTGTGTGGTGTTGACAACCTAGTAAATTCCTGTTAAGGAATTATAATTTCACGTAAGCAAACAGATACAAATCCAAAACCTAAATAAGTTAGATCTTGAACCTGGTGTTCAATTGATCTAGGATTTGGTTTTCGGGGATTTGTTATAAACATATAACTAAATCATTTAGTTATTTTGTTAATTCTTTAATAACTAAAAATTTACATTTCATAATATTTAATTAGTTTAATAATGATTTTTAACATATCATTATGTTCTAATTAAACTATAGACGTTATATAAACATATAAGTTTATATTTAATTTTTGTAAGATTTTATAAATGTTTAAATTTATAAAATCTGATTTGTATTTATATTATCAAAATAAATCCCTAAATAATATAATATCCATTAATAATTTGATTGTTTTAATTTATATTTAAAAACCCATTTTTGTATGGATAACAATTTATAATACATGTAATAATTTATAATACATGTAATAATTATTTACATAAATAATTAGGGTTTTTTTTAATTAATTGAATTTCTACAATTTTTTATGATTTATCATTAATTAAAAATGATATGGTGTTCAATTAATGAATTAATACTTTAAATCATAATTTAAAGTCTATTTTTATAAAAATAGTTATTTATAATATTTTTAAATTAATATTTTATAAATTTTATTTAAAGTATTTTTAATTAAATAATTTACAGAAAAATATTTAATGGTGTTAAAAAAATAACAGAAGCTTTTAAAAATTATTTTTATAATTTTTGGTAATTTTATATATTTTTAGAAAGCTTAAAAGGCATTAAAAAAAAATAATGGGAGGGGGCCGGGTTCGAACCCGTAACCTCCTGCCCAAAATCCCACACACAAACCGCTGAACCAATGGCCTAAGCCGCACCAGAACCCGGTTCTAATTTGTTTTAACCCTTTTCATCCGAACACCCCCAAATTGCATAAACCCTAGAACCCAATTCGATCAAATTGAAGCCTAAATTGATGTTGTAATCGATTGGAACGATAGGGCTTTTATTCTCTATAAGAAATCGAGTATATAGGTAGTTTCAATTACCTGTTTCGATGCTCGATAGGTGATGTTCGGTTAACTGCAGGTCGCGGCCGAATGAGGAATTCAAACAACGATTAATCGTAGATGAAAATGAAATTAACTTCACAGGAAGTTTCCAATCACCCTAATGATCAAAAGCCCTCTGGAAATTTAGGGGTTTGTAACTCGAATATGGTTGTTCAATCAGTTGCAGGTCCGCGAATTGAGAGAGGATCAATTTGATTATTTTCGAGTGTTTTAGGTGCGTTTGAATGCATGATTAGTTTAGGAATCTTATAGACAATCGATTGCATTACTTTAATTGAATTATTGTGATGTTTTAATGCGTGTTCTCAGTGGTGTCGGCCGAAAGTAGTTTGTGGACCATTATTCGCAATTTCGGTTAGCTTTTTCCATAAATTAAGTTCACGTGAACGTTCCACTTTGTCCCCCGTTTGATTTGGTGCGTCGTGGGGTCAAAATCATGGCCTAGAACTCGACTCTTGGACTCGCCGGAGAGCCGCCGGCGACCGGCCGGATCCGGCGCCGGAAAATCGCGAGAGAGGAGAGAGAGTGCAGTTGAAATTTTAATATTTACGCATTTGGTCCCTGCACTTTCGATTGTTACTATTTTATGTTATAAAGTTTTAAATTCAAGTTTCAAAATTTATAAAACTGCCCCCTGGACTTGTTAAATCCAAATTTAATAAATTTTTATAAATTATTATTATTATTAATAATATTATTATTATCATTATCACTGTTATTATTTTTTATTTTTAATAATATTATTATTGTTTTTGTTATTATTATTATTGTTATTTATATTTTTATTAATATTATTACTAAATACTAATAAAAATATAAAAAAAAACAAATTTATATAAACACACAAATACCAGATATGCATATATAATTCATGAAATTTTCCGAGTTGTCACATCATCCCCCTGTTACAGGAATTTTCGTCCCGAAAATTAAGAAGTACTGGCAACATTCTTGAACAGGTTAGGATACTTGCGCATCATTTCGTCCTCTCGTTCCCAAGTGAACTCAGGACCACGCCGGGAGTTCCACCGAACTCTGACAATCGGAATCTTGCTATGCTTAAGTTGTTTGACTTCTTTATCCATGATTTCAACTGGTTCCTCGATAAACCTGAGTTTCTCATCTACTTGCAGTTCCTCTAAAGGCACAACAAGTGATTCATCGGATAAACACTTCCTTAGATTTGATACGTGAAAAACATTATGCACACCACCAAGTTCAGCAGGTAGATTTAATTCATAGGCTACTGGGCCGATCCTTCTGACAATTTCAAAAGGTCCCACGTAGCGAGGGTTCAATTTCCCTCGTTTCCCAAAGCGTATAACTCCCTTCCAGGGAGATACCTTTAGCAAAACTTTATCTCCTTCCTGAAATTCCAGTGGCTTGCGGCGTTTATCAGCATAGCTTTTCTGGCGATCCCTGGCAGCAGCCATGCGTTCTCTTATCTGGACAATTTTCTCATGAGTTTCAAAGATCAACTCTGGACCAGTAAGTTGACTATCTCCAACTTCCGCCCAGCAAAGCGGTGATCTACATTTACATCCATATAAGGCCTCGAACGGTGCCGCCTTGATGCTCGAATGATAGCTGTTGTTATATGAGAACTCTACCAAAGGTAAATGACCTTCCCAGTTCTTTCCAAAGTCAATAACACAAGCCCTAAGCATATCCTCAAGAGTCTGTATGGTTCTTTCACTTTGACCATCAGTTTGAGGGTGATAGGCTGTGCTCATATCTAGGCGAGTGCCTAGAGCTTTCTGAAGCTTACCCCAGAAGATTGATGTAAACCGTGCATCACGATCAGAGATAATAGACACTGGCACTCCGTGTCTAGAGATAATTTCTTTGATGTACACCCTTGCAAGCTTCTCCATCTTGTCTTTCTCACGGATGGGTATGAAATGAGCGGATTTGGTGAGACGGTCAACGATAACCCAAATGGTGTCATTGCCCGTTTGAGATTTGGGTAAACCCGTGACGAAATCCATGGTTATCATTTCCCATTTCCACACGGGAATTTCTGGTTGGGTCAACATTCCTGAAGGCTTTTGGTATTCGACCTTGACTTTAGAACAAGTCAAGCACTTTGAGACATAGGTTGCAATGTCTGCCTTCATTCTTGGCCACCAGTAAACAAGCTTCAAGTCGTAATACATCTTATCTGCACCTGGGTGGATAGAGTATCTAGACTTGTGGGCTTCATCCATGATCAAGCTCCTCAGATTCCCGTATAGGGGTACCCAAATCCTTCCTGCTATAAAGCGTATCCCATCCGAATGAACTTCAAACTGTTGGTCTAGCCCTCGAAGGTTTTCATCTTTAATGTGCTCTTCTTTCAGGGCTTCAGTCTGAGCATTCAAGATTTGTGCCGACAGGTTGCTTTGAATGGTGAGTTGTAGAGCTCGCACTCTACGAGGCTTCATATGTTCTTTCCTACTCAAAGCATCAGCCACAATATTTGCTTTACCAGGATGGTACTTGATGGCACAATCATAATCGTTTAGTAGTTCAAGCCATCTCCTCTGCCTCATGTTCAGCTCTTTTTGATTATACAGGTGTTGAAGACTCTTGTGGTCGGTATAAATAGTGCACTTAGTACCGTACAAGTAATGTCTCCATAATTTAAGAGCAAACACAACAGCTCCCAGTTCTAGGTCATGAGTTGCATAGTTCTTCTCATGAGCCTTTAACTGTCTTGAGGCATAGGCTATGACTTTGTCTCGCTGCATCAAAACACATCCCAGACCCTGAACAGAAGCATCACAGTAGACTACAAAGTCTTCAATACCGTCGGGTAGGGACAATATAGGTGCACTGCACAACTTCTGTTTCAGTGTTTGAAAGGCAGCCTCTTGCTTGAACCCCCAATGATATGCTACCCCCTTTTGGGTAAGCATGGTCAATGGTTGAGCTATCTTGGAGAATCCCTCAATAAATCTCCTATAATAGCCGGCTAGTCCCAGAAATTGTCTAATTTCCATTGGATTAGAAGGTGTAGGCCAACTTTTGATGGATTCAATTTTAGCTGGGTCTACATGAATTCCATTAGCATCAATTACATGGCCAAGGAATTGAACTTCTTTAAGCCAGAAATCACATTTCGAGAACTTAGCATAAAGCTCCTCTCTCTTTAGGAGTTCGAGGATCAATCTCAGATGTTCTTCATGCTCCTGCTCATTTTTGGAATAGATCAAGATGTCATCAATGAAGACAATGACAAACTTGTCTAGATAAGGCTTGCATACACGATTCATGAGATCCATGAATACAGCAGGTGCATTTGTTAGCCCAAACGGCATGACTGTGAATTCAAAGTGACCATATCGAGTTCTGAAAGCCGTCTTCATAATATCTTCATCTCTGACTCTCAGCTGATGATAACCGCTTCTAAGATCTATCTTGGAGTAAATGCTTGAACCTTGCAGTTGGTCAAATAAGTCGTCAATACGTGGCAAGGGATAACGGTTCTTGATCGTCACTTTGTTCAGTTCCCGATAGTCAATGCACATTCTGAAGGTTCCGTCTTTCTTCTTCACAAATAACACTGGTGCTCCCCATGGTGACGAGCTAGGTCGGATGAATCCTTTACCAAGGAGTTCCCTAAGCTGGTCAGATAGTTCTTTTAATTCAGAAGGTGCGAGACGGTATGGTGCCCGAGCTATAGGTGTAGCTCCAGGTACTAACTCGATTGAAAACTCGACCTCTCTTTTAGGGGGCAACCCAGGCAGTTCATCAGGAAACACTTCAGGAAATTCCCTGACGACGGGTACATCTTCAATCTTCCTTTCCTTCTTCTCTTTGTCAGTGACTAAGGCTAGGATAGCAGTATGTCCTTTTCGAAGACACTTTTGAGCCTTCAAGTAAGAAATAACTCCCATCACGACACCAGTCTTATCTCCCTCCACACACAGGACTTCATCATTTGGTAGGGGGATACGAATCATTTTATCTTTACAGATAATTTCTGCAGAGTTTTTGGATAGCCAATCCATACCAACTACCACATCGAAGCTTCCCAAAGTAATGGGCATGAGGTCTATTGGTAGGATATGACCTGATAAGTCTAATGTACAATTTTTCAGGATTTGTGATGCGGTCAAGGATTTACCATTCGCTACTTCTACAACATATGGCTCATCTAGGGGTACAGGTTCTACATTCAAGTGCTTATAGAAAGTATTAGATACGAAGCTTCTATCAGCTCCCGTGTCAAATAATACTATGGCATAAACATTATTCACCAAAAATTTTCCCATAATAACGTTAGGGTCTTTTAGAGCCTCACCTTTGCCAATCACGAAGGCTCTGCCCTTGGCTGTATCTTTCTTTTCCCCAGTGCAGTCTTTAGCAATATGGCCCTTTTAAATAACTTCTTTCTTTCCACCATTCTGCTGATTACCATCCTTCTTTCCTTGGTCTTGAGTCTTGGTTCTACATTCAGGAGCAGTGTGCCCCCTCTTGTTGCATTTGTAGCAAATGATTGCAGTACACTTGCCATGGTGGCGCTTGCTACACCTCTGACATCTAGGCGGAATGCCCTGATTGTCATGGTGCTTTTTCTGATCTTGCTTCTTGCTTGTACCTTGACTCTCACTGTCTTTAGCATCTTCAAACTTTCTCTTCCCCAAGCTTTCAGCAGCGACACCCTTACCCTTGTTTCTTGGTGGTAACTTCCCCTGAGCCACAGCTTCATTAGTCAGCTTGTGAGCTAACCTAATGGCCTGTTGGATTGAAGTTGGGTTGGAGGAAGTGACCATAGATTGAATGACCCGAGACAGTCCACGGATGTAGCCTTCAATTCTTCTGTGAGCAGGCTCCATCATATGAGGACACAAAGTTGCGTACTCATGATTTTCAGTGGTATACTTTTCAATTTCAGATCCCACCATTTTGTGGTTCTAGCACTCGGTTTCAAACCTTTGTACTTCTTCTCTCGGACAGAATTCTTCCATCATCAGCTGTTTGAATTCCTCCCAATCCATAGCATTGGCTAGGGAGAGAGTAAGTCTTGAAACTTCTGTCTTCCAGAACGAGAGTGCAGCTCCACTCAAGGCTCCGGAGGCATACTTGGTCCTACTCTCATCGGGACATTCAGATATAGCGAAGATGGATTCACATTTCTCGAACCACCTTATGAGCCCAATGGCCCCTTCTGCCCCAGTGAAGATATCTGGTTTGCAGTCTAGGAACTTTTTATATGAATAGTGATGACCATTCTGAGCAGCCTGAGTGGCTAGGGCTGCAGCAACACCTTGATTGACCAAGGCTTGTATTTCTTCAGGAGTCATCCCTATTGGGTCAGTTCTTCTGGCGCGTCCTCTACCTCTGCCTCTGCCCGCTGGTGCGTCCATCTATCATGATATTGTTTGATGAGAATTCACACTTTGACATATTCAATAGATGCATTTTATATCAAATATTCAAAGTATGGACAATTACTGTAGGACAGATGGGAATTTAAGAAAACTGGATTTTTCGATTAAATTCGGCGAGGCACGAGTACTAAGGAAACAAGTCTCGCCTTAGGTTAGGACAAGCGTAGCTTAGATTTCCGAATGGAACTTAGCAAGGTAATTTGACCTATTTGCCTTAAAGACTTGTGTATGATCGCAGTAACTTCACGTGCTACAATAGCAGAAATCTTACAGCCAGAGTTTCTAGACCGTGAACGGATTTGACAAGAAGTCATTCTGAAAGATCATTAAGAATTTTCATGGAAATTGGGTAATATGAGCTATTCAACGCAAAAACGACAATCGAGAATTTGGCATAATAGCAATGAGATGTTCCAGGTGTAATCGTTTGATTTGTAAATCAAAGCGAGTACGTTGACTAATCAAAGTATTGTGTCAATCACAACTTTGTTGAAGACATGCGTACCTATAAGCAGATACTCATCCCAAGGGTTCCCAGGTAAGGTAAACAGGTCCATCGGTTGATTTGGATATATGCGAATACCTTGCCTAGACAGAACACCCCGAGATACAGGCATCACGCTCTTCCAGCATTACATGTTTCAAGTTGTAAGACACAGACTTTGACGAGAATAAAAGAAATTGATTTAGGCACGATGATAAATGTAGTTCCCACATGTCGTTGAGAATAAGTTTAGGAATTATCGAAAAGAGTCAAAGAGTCAAGTTATGTTTAGGAACACAACTATCTAAGTTTAAGCATATAACTTCTTAATCCTATCCTATCTCTAACTAAGGCAATTTACTTTGTGCAACTATTGTGTGTGGCTATAGGCTAGATGCAATCCCTAACTCAGTATAACCAGTGGCTCTGATACCAATCTGTCACACCCTCAAATTCCGGATCTGGAATCTATCACGGAGGGGTGAACAAACAGGATCGAACACAGTAGTTACACATGAGATGCAAATATCTATATGATAGTTTTTAGATAATCATTACAATAATGTTCAGAGTAATATTACGCGTAGCGGAAGTAAATATAGATTGTTTCATGACAACATGTCTAAATCATATTTCAGATAATCAATAGGTATCTTGAGCTCTTATATGATCCTACGTGCATGTCCGTAAGCTCCTAGTAGATACCTGAGAATACATGTAAATCAAGTGTCAACACAGGGTTGGTGAGTTCACAGGTAAGTAAAACATAGTGATAAATCATCAATTATCATCAAATAGGATTTATAGAAAAAGTGTGAGTTTAATTTACTCACCGGTATATGAATAGCCTGTCGGAACCCTTTTTAATAAGGTGAACCCGCTATCCCACATACCTACTAAGTACAAGCCCAACAAATCCTTCACATTGAATTTGTCCATGTCACTTAGTTTATTATCCTTTTATGTGTATGTTATATTTTCATAATAATTTCAAATCAGAGGGAGCAAATCCTCCTTTACATTTATCCTCATATGGGTTGTAAATGGAACTATAATGCAAACTATATAAAGTGCACATCTGCCTTCTCACTACAGAAACAGTCATCCCAAATGACAACAAGATATTTGTGCATCTGATATGGATCACATGTCCATACCTTTGTGGGGGTAAGTCACTCCCCGATAGTACTATCCAAAAGATCCCTGCTTATTTATAGTCCAGTTTACAGAGAAGGATTTTCATAATAACCATATGTAATCATAAATGTGATCAAATTATTATTTAACATAATACACAAAAATAATTTGTAATTTCAATTACAACATGTATTCCAGCCCCAAATATTTAAATGATTAAAAAGGGGAATAATTATGAACTCACCTCAGTTCCTGTGTGGTGTTGACAACCTAGTAAATTCCTGTTAAGGAATTATAATTTCACGTAAGCAAACAGATACAAATCCAAAACCTAAATAAGTTAGATCTTGAACCTGGTGTTCAATTGATCTAGGATTTGGTTTTCGGGGATTTGTTATAAACATATAACTAAATCATTTAGTTATTTTGTTAATTCTTTAATAACTAAAAATTTACATTTCATAATATTTAATTAGTTTAATAATGATTTTTAACATATCATTATGTTCTAATTAAACTATAGACGTTATATAAACATATAAGTTTATATTTAATTTTTGTAAGATTTTATAAATGTTTAAATTTATAAAATCTGATTTGTATTTATATTATCAAAATAAATCCCTAAATAATATAATATCCATTAATAATTTGATTGTTTTAATTTATATTTAAAAACCCATTTTTGTATGGATAACAATTTATAATACATGTAATAATTTATAATACATGTAATAATTATTTACATAAATAATTAGGGTTTTTTTTAATTAATTGAATTTCTACAATTTTTATGATTTATCATTAATTAAAAATGATATGGTGTTCAATTAATGAATTAATACTTTAAATCATAATTTAAAGTCTATTTTTATAAAAATAGTTATTTATAATATTTTTAAATTAATATTTTATAAATTTTATTTAAAGTATTTTTAATTAAATAATTTACAGAAAAATATTTAATGGTGTTAAAAAAAATAACAGAAGCTTTTAAAAATTATTTTTATAATTTTTGGTAATTTTTATATATTTTTAGAAAGCTTAAAAGGCATTAAAAAAAAATAATGGGAGGGGGCCGGGTTCGAACCCGTAACCTCCTGCCCAAAATCCCACACACAAACCGCTGAACCAATGGCCTAAGCCGCACCAGAACCCGGTTCTAATTTGTTTTAACCCTTTTCATCCGAACACCCCCAAATTGCATAAACCCTAGAACCCAATTCGATCAAATTGAAGCCTAAATTGATGTTGTAATCGATTGGAACGATAGGGCTTTTATTCTCTATAAGAAATCGAGTATATAGGTAGTTTCAATTACCTGTTTCGATGCTCGATAGGTGATGTTCGGTTAACTGCAGGTAGCGACCGAATGAGGAATTCAAACAACGATTAATCGTAGATGAAAATGAAATTAACTTCACAGGAAGTTTCCAATCACCCTAATGATCAAAAGCCCTCTGGAAATTTAGGGGTTTGTAACTCGAATATGGTTGTTCAATCAGTTGCAGGTCCGCGAATTGAGAGAGGATCAATTTGATTATTTTCGAGTGTTTTAGGTGCGTTTGAATGCATGATTAGTTTAGGAATCTTATAGACAATCGATTGCATTACTTTAATTGAATTATTGTGATGTTTTAATGCGTGTTCTCAGTGGTGTCGGCCGAAAGTAGTTTGTGGACCATTATTCGCAATTTCGGTTAGCTTTTTCCATAAATTAAGTTCACGTGAACGTTCCACTTTGTCCCCCGTTTGATTTGGTGCGTCGTGGGGTCAAAATCATGGCCTAGAACTCGACTCTTGGACTCGCCGGAGAGCCGCCGGCGACCGGCCGGATCCGGCGCCGGAAAATCGCGAGAGAGGAGAGAGAGTGCAGTTGAAATTTTAATATTTACGCATTTGGTCCCTGCACTTTCGATTGTTATTTTATGTTATAAAGTTTTAAATTCAAGTTTCAAAATTTATAAAACTGCCCCCTGGACTTGTTAAATCCAAATTTAATAAATTTTTATAAATTATTATTATTATTAACAATATTATTATTATCATTATCACTGTTATTATTATTTTTATTTTTAATAATATTATTATTGTTATTGTTATTATTATTATTGTTATTTATATTTTTATTAATATTATTACTAAATACTAATAAAAAAATATAAAAAAAAACAAATTTATATAAACACACAAATACCAGATATGCATATATAATTCATGAAATTTTCCGAGTTGTCACAAATGAACTTTGAAGAAGATAGTAAAATCAAAGGTAAGTTTATGTAACCTCACTAACATTTGTGTCAATTTCAATTATGTGCCATGAACTTTTAGATTTTAAGTCAACAAGATTTTTACACTCTTCTTCAAACCAATGTTATTGTTCAGCTAGGTGTGAATGACTACTGATTCATAATTAGACATTTGCAACTTGAAAAAAGTGCTACTATTTTGTTGATTTCTTCCGTATATGTGTCTTAAATTAGGCATTTGCAACTTGAAACTGAACTTTGATGTTTTGGTTGATGTTAATTATTGCCATCGAGGTCCTATTGCTTACAGAGTTCTGAGTAGAACTTGTCTAGTTTTGCATCTTTTTTATAACTTTATTGTAATTGTCATTTTTATCTTGCTGTTACACAAATACAGCCAATAACATCCGAATATAAAGTGTACCAAGAACAATTTATAACAGTATCATGTTTGTTGAGGTATGATATAATAAAGCTATAACTATTTTAGCTATTACTTTTTCAATATGCAGACTTTGGACACATAATTAAGAAGACAATACTAATTGTTAAAAATGAATTTTCTTTCCAAATATAATCATTTTATGTTGAAATGCATAAAAGAGCCTTACTGGATTTAAAGTTTTTGATCTTTAACTATGTTGCTTATTTGGTTTGCTTATAAAGGGCCTTGAACTCAAATCATCAGAGAACTTTACCCCTCTACATTGATGCCCCTCTACATTGATGCAAACAGTTGGATTAGAGATGACTGAAAAATACACTGAAGGTTATCCAAGTGCTAGATAATGTGGTAGAAACGAGTAAGAAAAAAAATCATCTTTGAATAAGTTGTTTGTTTTGAATTAAGTTTGATGTTAAATCCATTCCTAAATTAGGGTTTAATGGTTTAGTCTGATTCAAGTCTAGACAACTTCTGTTGCATTATGATTTTAGTATGTTAAAAATTTTCACATTTAGGTATATTGACATGGCAGAATTTTAGATCCTCCAAAATAGGGCGGTTCTTAGTTAATCTTTTGCTTCATTTTGAGAATGGATATTGGCAACACTCATTGTATGCATTGAACTTGCAAAATGTTTAATTATCATTTATCAGCACCATCATTGATTTTTGACTTCTAGATTTCTATTATCAGACCGTGGTGACATTATGATTCAGCTGACATGCCAAGTAGCAGTACGATTCAAACTATATTGCTAATATTTGATGTATGAGTCTGAATTTTTATTACTCTATTTGTATGATTATTGAGTTGGTTGCCTTTATTGCGAGTTTTATGTTAGATTAATGAAATATAAATTGATAGTCAGAATTTAATTTCATGCCATTTGAAGCAAGCATCACAACACTTTTAGCATATTTGTTTAGAATCTTAGGGTTAGCATATGTAAGTGATGTCTATTTTTAGTTTGGGAGAATTGTAACAGGATGCAATTGCACATGCAAGTTTCTGCTTATGGATCTAACATTGGTGCATGTTCAATGTGTCTTCATGTATGAGGATAAAAATTACTTAAATATAATAAAAAGCCATGGTTGCTATAAGGATAATATATAGGAAAAAAAATGCTCTGATCTTGCTGTTATCTTTAATCTTATGTCATCTAATCATTTGTAATTTGATTTTTAAATATCTTGAGCCTTACTATTTGATTATTTCGTCTTCTGATGTCATTGCTTGTGAATTTGTTGTAACTTTATATTTTATCATTGATAAGTATTGCTTATATTTTAAGGATGTGATATCAGCTCCTAGCCTCAAATAACCACCTATGAGGATATTGTCTATCATAGGTGGTTAGTGTCTATCACTAGATCTTTATGTGATATATATCTATCGAGTCGGGGGTCTCTTTGGAAGCGGTCTCTCTACCTAACAAGATAGAGGAAAGACACGCCTACACCTACCCTCCCCAGACCCTGCTCTTGAGTGGGATATACTGGGTTTGTTTGTTTGTTTGTTTGAGGATATTGTCTATCACTAGATCTTTATGTGATATATATCTATGTGTTGTATGCTATATAATATGTTTACTTGCTATTGTTATTGCTATTGTTATCGAGTCGGGGTCTCTTTGAAAGCAGTCTCTCTAGATCTCCCAAGATAGAGGAAAGACTCGCCACCACCTACCCCTCCCAGACCCTGCTCTTGAGTGGAATATACTGGGTTTGTTTGTTTGTTTGTTTGTTTACTAAAGATGAGAAAGAAAATGCAATGGAATATGAATTTCATTCCTCATGCTTAGTATAATGCTTATCTTGGTATTTTTTAAGCTAATGATAATATGTTTTTTCTCTGAGCTTAATGATAAAAAGGTTAAAGCATTCACATAGGTGATGAATGTTGAACTTTTAGTGGTTGTACCTCAGTCCTTGCTATATTTCTTTGGATTCCAATATCATCCATTTTTAGTTCAATACACAAATTTTGCACTGCTTAATCAAATTGAAGAGGTAGAAATTTGACCAATTTACTAATGATCAAATCATTTTGGCTTATGTTTTACCTCAAACACCACATATTAAATAAGATAGTTAAGAGGAGCGGTTTGAAAATTGCCCATCAAAGTATCTTTATTGCATAAAACCTCCTAAATGGTTATTTAAAAATCTTGATTATTAGTGTAAAGTTGTTTTTTAGCCATAAGTATTTGTCTATAGAAAAAATAGATAGAAAGCGCATATCAATAGACATGAGATGGATTTTTCCATATTTCATGCGTTGAACTCAAAGTGATATTACTACTATCTCTCTCTTGCATAATTGCATTGAAACACCCTAATGGTTTTTTTAGGGTTATATTTAGCTATTGTTTCTAATATATTTGTGGACAATTTAACTAACACCATCGTAAATGGGAGGGTGTACCGGTACCCCCAGGGGCGCAATGAAGCTTATGCATCCGTGATATGTACTCATTAAGTTTATACCTATTGATGCTTTTGCTTTCGCACTTGGGGTATTAAAGTTATCGTATGTATATTTTGATGACTTCAAAAAAAAATATATGTTATATGTTTATTTAATTTATTCAATTATATTAATGATCTTCATTAATACTTTCTTTTTCCTTCTGTTATAGGATGTAGATTTGATGAAAATACGTTGTTTTGCGTAGGATTTGTTATGAACCTTTTTAGATTGAATATCACAATCTTGGTGTTATCTTTTCTAGACCATAACTTTGTTGACATTGTTAATAATGTTTGTCTTGTGATCCTTAATTTGATGAATCAAAAATTTTGTCTTTATATGACCTGTTTATTTGGATGTATGCTTTTCAAACTAATATTAATCTTAAGATCATATGACTCATTCTCATATATAAAAGACTTTTTTGTATGTGTTTAATTGTCTTTATACTAACACGTCAATAGTGTTATTGTTTATAATTTAAGAAGTGATAGTTATTATATTACGACATGAAACCTCCCGGTCACCGGACGAATATAAAACTAGTTGTTTCAGGTTAATACAATATTTTTAAGGTATAATGCAAAGTGCTAATGCAAAATGTTAGTAGAGTTACATTAGTTTTATTTTGTGTAGTAAAAATGTTAAAATTAAAAGTATTATCATTAAAATTAATAATATTAGTTGTTATCGACTTATATAATATACTTATATAGTTTAAATTATTAAAATTTATTTTGTCTTTTGTAAATGATAGTAATTAAATAACTGATAATTATAAAAATTACATCGGGCATTTAAGTTTTAGTAAAATAATTCAAATACTAAAAGACACTATTAATTATAAAAGATCTATTACACATGCTTATGTTATTTTAAAAAGAAAAAATAAGTTAACGATAAATAATAAAATAACAAAATACATCCATGTGTTGTATTAGAAATTGCAAAATGGCAAAAAAAGATTTATTATTATCAAAACATATACCAGTGGATTCATTAACGTTTTAATAATTTATATAATCGATAACTAAACTAGAAACTTGCAAGAATTTTATTGCTTTTATATCTTTTTAACAGAAAAAAATTTGTAGTTTGAATTTTATTTTCTATTTTGATAATTAATGATTTGAACACATATACATCTATCTCTTTAATTGCTTTCCTTAAAAAAACCCAAACCCATTTGTTTTTAAATCTGACAAATCTATAGTATCTAATAAACGAAAAAATTTTTATCACTTGTCATTTTTAACCCATTTTTATACCACTTGTTAAATTTCTAGATATTCACATATTAATTTCCCTTCAAAAGAATATTATGGTAATTTAAATACTAATACAACTTTCTCTCTCTTATTAAAAATTAATTTTATTAATTGCTATATTTGTCTCTCTTATCTACATTTTTTAAAATCAAACTATATTTTTGCAAAATATATTTTATTAAGGACCTTAAAAATCACATCTTTTAATTAAAATCTAAATAATAAAAAAATTATATAATATAAAATTTTCTAAAACACTAAACCTTTTTTAAGCAAAATATTTTAAATCATTTTGTTTCTAAAAAAATTATAATGGTAATTTTTTTAAATATAGTCTTATGAAAACAAATAGAATAATTACAAATCAGAGTTTTCAAAAAAACAAGAATTTGATAAAAAAAATCATAAAACGAATGTCTAAAAATGAAACTACTTAGATAAGAGAGTTAAAAATAGTATAATTATTTTATTTCTTGAACTATTATGTATATATAATTTTAATTATATTTAATATCAAAATATTATAATATAACTATTCGTGTTTATTACTAACTATAATTCGTTAATTAATGGGTTTTTAGCCTATAAATCTTATTATAAAAAAACTAAAATAAATGTGAAACAATTGTAAGCCTTATAATCATACTAATTTTCTCATTTCTCTATATTATTAATAATAATATTGAATACTAATAGTTTTACTAATACCATTTTCAAATTAAAAAATGTATAATATAATAAATAAAAACCCTACTTTTTATTAAAACACACTTTTTAAAAATAAAAATTTTATAAAACGCATATTACAATGAACTTTTTCTTTAAAAATCATTTTTCTTAAAATAAAATATTTAAAATCAAAATTTTTTAAAGTAACTATTTGTACGTAATTATAATCATATTTTATCATCAAGCATTGATTTATAATGCAAAAAAAATTTATTACTAATTATTTAATATTTTATTTATTAATTCTGTGTAATACACAGAGACTAACCTAGTATGAATGTTATATAACAACAGTTGTCATTATGTTCATTCAATTCTTTGAATATTTAAAAACTAAAATTAATGAATGAGAACCTACCAAAGTTAGTAGACTTGATTAAAAGTTAGCTATTATTTTTTTTTTTTGCATAGGACATCTTTGTAGACCACTTATATTATCTCTCTTGACTCGTTATCTCTCTTGACCCGACTGACACTGTGTAGTTTTATATATTGTATAATAGAAACCTAAACTATAAAATAGTATTAAGTTATTTAAAAATTTTATTTGTACCAATCGATGTTATGCGTTATCCTACTATGTTTAGTTTTAACGTACTTAATTCTCGCACCTATGACAAAACTATAATGACAAACATCTTTTTTTATTTATCGAGTAAAATATAACAATAATTTTATCCATAACTTTCATGCACAACAAGTTCACACATAGATTGAAACAACTATAATGATCGCATGTTGCGACGAGACACCCAACGCTGGGTTTTAAGACAAAATTATGTCGCATGTTGCGACGACAAGCACAACACCAAGGTTTAGATCAGTTTTAAGACAAAATCGTGAGAAACCCAAACACAACTAAAAGTTTTATTCATTTTATTAAATGATATACAAACAATATTTTTTATCTTTTAATTTTGCTGTTTATCTTTTTTCTAATGCATATTTGTTAATTGGATTTAAATAATTATCTATACTATTTGAACAATGTGCCATTAAATAACAAAATAAATTAGATTATTTCTACTACTATATAATACAAAACTCATGGGTAGATTGATAATCTTTTATTTTTCACAAGACTCCCAGAACACATATTTAAACATATTATACAAATATTTTATGCAAGTATTCCTAATTTGTTCTCATTTAATAAACTTATTCTAATTAATACATTAATTAATGCATATGATTAATTCACTATACTAAGTATTACTTTATTAATAATAATTTAAATTAACATTATATTTATATTTTTCATTTATATTTTTAATATTTAAATTAAGTATTATATTATTAACTAAATACTACTTACCAAACTTTTACATAGTTATAATAGTAATAGTAGTAGTAGTAATAATAATAATAATAATAGTAATAATAATAATAATAATAATAATAATAATAATAATAATAATAATAATAATAATAATAATATAATCAGTATTTAAGGCTGTTCAGAAAATAGACTGAATAGCACCCGCGTATCACACGAGTCAATTCATTATACATGACATATAGAAAACAATAAGGAATTTATACTATTTATAAAACATTTTAGGATGTCAAAATAATAATTTTATATTGACCTTAAAACACCTATAGAGTTATTATGGTGATATTATGGTACATTTTAATTTATTTCTTTTAACCCATATGAATTCATTGACTTTGACGACGATGACGACGGCGGTGACGGCGGTGACGGCGGTGACGGCGGTGACGGCGGTGACGGCGGTGACGGCGGTGACGGCGGTGACGGCGGTGACGGCGGTGACGGCGGTGACGGCGGTGACGGCGGTGACGGCGGTGACGGCGGTGACGGCGGTGACGGCGGTGACGGCGGTGACGGCGGTGACGGCGGTGACGGCGGTGACGGCGGTGACGGCGGTGACGGCGGTGACGGCGGTGACGGCGGTGACGGCGGTGACGGCGGTGACGGCGGTGACGGCGGTGACGGCGGTGACGGCGGTGACGGCGGTGACGGCGGTGACGGCGGTGACGGCGGTGACGGCGTGACGGCGGTGACGGCGGTGACGGCGGTGACGGCGGTGACGGCGGTGACGGCGGTGACGGCGGTGACGGCGGAGACGGCGGTGACGACGGTGACGACGATGTGCTTAAACGGTCTATAAAAATAAACTAAGTTGACTAACCTAGACTTAAACTAGACACTCAAATTTTACCCTAAAACGACCTAGACCTAGTGCACAAAATAGGCAAGTGTACCTATCGTGTGTAGAACAGATTAAGGAAGAACGGGAATCGAACCCACGAGACACTAGAATAGAAAGACTAGACTCACTAAAGGACTAACAATTAATTATAATATGGGGGGTTTTGGTTAACAACTAGAAACTAAAATGAATAAATTAAAAGTAATTAAACTAAGAAATGCAGAAATGAACACCAAGAAGATGATTTAGAGGTACTGATTAATTAGAGACAACACTATCTAGATAGAATCCTAGTTGAGATGCATGAATGCAAGAATGGTTTAGAATTGTGAATAGATTGGTTTTCTAAAGATACATATCCTAAGGACGACTTAGTGGATCCCAGACCATTCACCGGGTGTGACCAAAATGACCCCTAAGGACATGTGTTAAGTTCACCAATGGCTAAGTTTTCCTTTCAGTTAACCTAGCGATATTAAAGTACCAGATAGGTGTCGGATAATCTAATCTAACATACCACAAACATTTAACATGCAAGAGGTGACTTGATTATGGTTCAATTAAACATGATTAACAAGATTATCAAATTACCTAGAATCTAATAACCAAGACCAATCAACTAACCTTTATCTTTCAATTTCCAGTTAAGATACACACTGATTTCTTATCCAATTGCACATGCCATCCTAAGACTCTACTACGTCTAGCAAAATCCCTAGTATACCACAAACACCAAGTCACGTGCTAGATATGATAACCACTATTGAAAGACATTCATAGGCTAATCATATAGGATAAACATGCATCCAAGAACAGAAATCAATACATAATACTCATTCAATTCAACCAAAATCAAGTCTTTTACAATAATATCAACTATTCATCAATTCAACCATTCAAACATCCACAATCATCAACTAATCATCATCTAGATAGTGTAAAAAGACTTAGCTACTCATAATCAGATCAAAACAGTAACAAAACTCAGATTCAATCAAGTTATTCATCACGTTCGATTAAGAAAACGATAACGAAAGTGGTTAGAACCCGAATTCAAACACACGAATGATCCAAGCTTCAATCCTATGCTCCAAATGCTCCAAGATGCTCCAAATCGCCCTTTTGGTTCGTCTCTAGCCGCTCCTAGTCGAATTCTCCAGAATGAGGGTGTAAAAGCGGTTTTTATACCAAAACCTATTTTTTTCTGGAGAAACCACCTCTTCGCGTGGCTCGAAGAACCAAAACTATACCGTTCGAGCCACTCGAAAGGACAAAATAGTCGGGGTGCTGAACTGGTATTCTTCGCGTGGCTCGAAGGGTTCAAAACCCCTTCCGAGCCACTCGAAGAACTCAATTTCCAGAAAGTTTTCTTCCTTTTGTGACTTGAAAAATCCTCCCAGTCTCAACTCTTCATCTTTTGACTCCGTTTCTTCATTTCCGAGGCTTCTAAACCACTTTTTGACCCTCAAACACCTGTAAAACCATAAAATAACCAAAACTAAGTAAAAACGACACTTTTAACTACTAAATTAAACAAAACCGACTCTAAAATGGGATAAATAAGAGATGTGTTTTGCAACACATCAAATATACCCACACTTAAACATTTTTCGTCCTCGAAAAAGTACGCATTGGAATCATAATCAGGGAACTCAAATCAAACTCAATATCAATTCATTTATAAAAACAAACACCCAAATTCAACAATTCACATATTTATATCAACTTGGGTACATCTAAAGGATCCCACACTTAGGAAGCAACAAGTCACTCATTTCATTTTTCTTTCACTTAGAAGGCACAAGAAAAACCAATTAGGTTCTCTAACCACTATAATTTGTAGAACTAACACATCTAATAGACATTCATAGTCACATATGAAAGTGAATGGAATGAATGAAATGAACATATACAAATCTTCGGGTTAACCTACAGACTCTAGATCCACAATGTCCCATAATTGCTCACCATTTGTCACTCACACTCGGCTTTTTCTGGAACTAGTGTAAAAGGCACTAGCATTTTCTGTGTACACTCAAACCCAACATAACAGGATATTATCATAAGCTTGTAAAGGAATCCAGTTTCCACTTTTACGAATGAAACTTGCACAAATCAAGTAGGACTTAAACAGGGTTGTAACGAGGCTAAGGTTTAGGGTAGGAAACACAAAGGAAAACAAACGAAAGGCGATTAGATGAACACGGTTTTATTAGGCCAACACAATAACCAAATGCTAAATGAAACGAAGCCGGATCATACTATGGATCCATATTCACTAAACACCACTAAGCATCAATACTTGCACCCTTTTTTTTTTTGTTTTTATTTTTTTTTTTCTCTTTTTTTTTTTATTTTTTTTTCATTTCATAAACGAAATACAATGAAATAAACAAAACTGCAACTATAACTATACACTAGCTCAACCGGCTCATCTAAACACACAGGCCAAAACAGATAGGTTTAAACAAACGAAAGGCTAAGGCTTAGGGGTTAATAAACAAAGAAAAAGGATAACATAAAGGCTCAGACGGGTGAACTAGGGGATCAACATAAAGGGTAAGAAAAAGACAGGCTTTAAACAAGGCTTAAATCCTAAATGCCTCTATCACTTCTGTGCAAGTTCACATTCAAAGTCTCAACTAGCATATCCTAGACAAGTTCTAAAATATACAAGTTATGTGGTATTCACTCAGTCAAGCAGATGCAAAATAACTGCATATATAAACAATGAGAGACAAACAGGCTAACCTCACTATATGAAAATAAAGGGAAAATGGGTCTAAATTGTGGAACATTTATAAGTCTATTATCCCTCAGTTACCCTAAAATTGTATGTTCATTTTATGGGATTTATGGAGCGCCACTAACTATCTAATTTATTTACATAAAAAGAACAGTAGTGTGCTAAAAATGTGAGGAATAAGTTTCTATTAAAAATTAGTTCTACAACCTATAGAGGTGCCTTAAATTTTCAAGTTGGTTTTTTTTGTTTCTCCTAAGATGAATACCCACAAGACCCCCCAGTTTGATTTAAATGTAACTTGAAAAACCGGGTGTTTTAATCTTTTTCCTTCAAAAATCGAGTTTAACACAGAATTCCCCAATTGTACTATCATTTTCCATTTTTGCATAGCAATTTCACAACGCATTTTTTTTATTTTTATTTTTTTATTTTTTTGTTATTTTTCTCATGTATTGACTCAAAAGACTCAACTAATAAGCTAACACTCTAAAAAGACGCTAGTCTCCCATACCCACACTTAAACTTCACATTGTCCCTAATGTGAACCAGGAAAACTAACTAAAAGAAAGAAGACGAAGAATAAAAGAAAGAGAAAAAAAAATGGAACAGACTCCCCTGATAGATAGAGCAAAAATCCTGTTAAGTTTTAGTTCCTGCCAGCTCTTAAATTGATCATCACCAAAATGCAAAATCTGGCTCTCAACACCCAACATTCTCAAAATGTCCATAACATCATTCCAATTGAATATCTAAGCTTAAAACCACCTGAAGCGTCATTTGTGCATGCTTTTTCCATCAAAACGAGTACGAATCCTGCAAAACAAATAAACACAAAACAAAACACACCAAACCAAGCAAAACACACATAAAGATGAAACGAAACAAAATGAAAAGAATAAATAGGAACAAGAAATACATACTCTACACTCGGGTGTTATCCCGAGAACCTTTCTTCAAGCGATTACTGCTTAGGAATCCCGAGGAGTTCCACGTCATCCTCGGTGTTCTTTTCCATCGATTCTCCAATGTAGTACTTCAACCTGTGACCATTTACTTTCCAAGAAAAACCTGAATCATTCTGTATCTCAATAGTACCATAAGGAAAAACCTCTTTCACAGTAAACGGTCCACTCCACCTAGACTTAAGCTTACCCGGGAATAGTTTCAAACGAGAATTGTAAAGTAAAACTCTATCCCCACACTCAAAATCCTTACCACCCTTCAACTTCCTATCATGCAAGGCCTTAGTACGCTCCTTATAACTCAAAGATCTATCATAGGCCTCTTCCCTAAGCTCATCTAACTCATGTAACTGGAGAAACCGGTTCCTACCCGCCTTAGACAAATCAAGATTGACTGTCTTTAACGCCCAATACGCTCTATGCTCTAACTCAACCGGTAAATGACATGCTTTTCCATAGATCATCCTAAAGGGAGTGGTTCCTATAGGTGTCTTAAATGCAGTTCTAAAAGCCCAAAGCGCGTCATCTAACTTATCGGACCAATCCTTACGGTTTGCTCCTATAGTTTTCTCTAGTATCCTCTTAATGCCTCTATTTGCATTCTCTACTTGACCACTAGTTTGGGGATGATAAGCAGTGGATAACCTATGTGTGACCCCATACCGTGCAAGTGTCTTCTCCATTTGGGCATTACAGAAATGTGTCCCCCTATCACTAATCAACGCCTTAGGAGTACCAAACCTAACAAACAACTTCCTAAGGAACTGAACCACTACACGACCGTCATTAGTGGGTAGAGCTTGAGCCTCCACCCACTTGGAAACATAATCAATGGCCACAAGAATGTAACGGTTCTTCTGAGACACAGGGAAAGGTCCCATGAAGTCGATACCCCAGACATCAAATACTTCTACTACCTGAATCGGGTTCTGGGGCATCTCGTTTCGAGATGAAATATTACCGGACCTCTGACACGCATCACAACTACTCACAAATTCGAGAGCATCCCTAAACACAGTCGGCCAATAGAAACCAGAATCTAAAACTTTCCTAGCAGTGTAAACAGAACCTAGATGACCACCTACTAAACCCTGATGACAGTGCTTAAGGATCTCTATTCCTTCCTCTCGACTGACACATCTCCTAATCACATTATCAACTCCTATACGAAAAAGGAATGGCTCATCCCAAATATACCGTTTGGCATCTGTAAAGAACTTCCTCTTCTGTTGGCGTGTCATGCCCTTAATTCCAGTTCCATCTGCCAGGAAGTTTGCCAAATCAGTAAACCATGGGAAGCCTTGCTGCTCGGCTTTCATAAAACTCAAAGACTCGTGAGGGAATCTATCTCCTATCACCTCCTCACGCAACTTCTCTCTATTCGGATCCTCCAACCTAGATAGGTGATCCGCTGCAACATTCTCCGCCCCCTTCTTATCCTTGATCTCGATGTCGAACTCAGATAGCAAAAGGACCCACCGTATCAGACGAGGTTTGGCATCTTTCTTCGCGAAAAGGAATCGCAATGCCGCATGATCTGTGTAAACGATGGTCTTCGAAAGCACGGATAGGAACGGAATTTATCAAATGCAAAGACAACTGCTAGAAGCTCCTTCTCAGTGGTGGTATAGTTCTCCTGAGCTTCATTGAGTGTCTTGCTCGCATAATAGATCGGATGGAAGTGCTTGTCCTTCCTCTGTCCTAAGACCGCCCCGACTGCATAATCACTCGCATCACACATGAGCTCGAAGGGTAAGCTCCAGTCGGGGGCCATTAGGATAGGAGCATTGGTCAGTTGCTCCTTCAAAAACTCAAAAGCCTTAAGACATTCCTTGTCAAAGACAAAAGGAACATCTTTCTCAAGAAGATGGGTCATAGGACGGGTGATCTTAGAAAAATCTCTAATGAACCTACGATAGAAACCCGCATGACCTAAGAAACTACGAATGGATTTCACGTTAGTCGGTGGAGGAAGCCTAGAAATAGTATCTATCTTAGCTCGATCAACCTCTATACCCTCACGCGAAATCTTGTGACCTAGAACGATGCCTTCTGTCACCATGAAGTGACACTTCTCCCAATTAAGCATGAGATTTGTCTCAATACACCTCTGTAACATCCTCCCGAGGTTCTCGAGACACGAATCAAATGAAGCACCATAAACAGAGAAGTCGTCCATAAACACCTCCATGGACTTCTGAAGCATGTCCTGAAAGATGGCTACCATGCACCTCTGAAAAGTAGCTGGAGCGTTACATAACCCAAATGGCATACGGCGGTGTGCAAAAGTCCCGTCGGGGCATGTAAAGGTGGTTTTCTGCTGGTCCTCGGGTGCAATAGGAATCTGGAAGTAACCAGAGAAACCATCGAGAAAACAGTAGAACTGCTGACCCGACAAACGCTCCAACATCTGATCAATGAAAGGAAGAGGGAAATGGTCTTTCTTGGTAGCATCATTCAGCCTCCTGTAGTCGATGCAGACTCTCCAACCAGTCACCGTACGGGAAGGGATTAACTCATTTTTCTCATTCACCACCACTGTCATCCCTCCCTTTTTAGGGACTACCTGCACCGGGCTAACCCAATCGGAATATGGAATCGGATAGATAACTGCAGCTTCAAGGAGCTTCTCCACCTCCTTCTTAACAACCTCCTGCATCTTCGGGTTTAACCGTCTCTGAGGCTGAACTACAGGCTTGTACTCATCTTCCATGAGTATCTTATGCGTACAAAATGAAGGGTGGATACCCTTAATATCACTAAGTCGCCACGCAATAGCCTCTCTATGTGCCTTGAGCACATCTATCAACCTCTCCTTCTCAACATCCGTCAAATGGGAAGAGATAATGACAGGAAATGATTTCTCACCACCCAAGAAAGCATACTCTAAGTGAGAGGGGAGCTCCTTGAGCTCAAGGGGTCGTGGTTCTTCACCCGAGGGATTCTCTCTCTCCTCCTCGGGAACATCAACAGCAGCGAGCGACTCAGAATGCTCAACTGGCTCGCTTTCTGGGAGGACCTCATCCTCAACTACCTGGTCCTCCTCATCTAACTCGTGTGAAGGTAGCAGGTCTGCTCCACAAATGTACTCAAGACACCGATCCATTTGAGCGAAAAATGAATCAATGAAGTAAACAGAATCGTCTTGAGCACCCGAGTTCTTCATCGCCTTTATGACATCAAAGGTGACAGCCTCATCCCCTACACGAAGTGTAATCTGACCGTCATAAACATCGATCAATGCCTTCGCGGTTCTCAAAAAGGGGCGCCCCAAAATGAGTGGGACCTGATCGTCAGCCTCCATGTCAAGAATAACGAAATCCACGGGGAACACGAACTTATCCACCTTCACTAACAGATTCTCCACTATGCCCCGTGGATATTTGACAGATCGATCTGACAAAGAGATACTCATGCGCGTTGGAGTCGGATCTCCAAGGTCTAGCTTCTGATAGAGAGAATATGGCATCAAATTGATGCTAGCCCCAAGATCAGCCAACGCGTGGTTCACAGTAGAACTACCAAACAAACACGGGATAGTGAATATACCCGGATCTGCTAATTTCTCCGGTAGCTTACTTTGAACCACCGCAGAGCAATGCGCGCTAACAGAGACAGAAGATAGATCCTCTAGTTTCTTCTTATTGGTAAGAAGATCCTTAAGAAATTTAGCATATTTAGGCATATACTGGAGGGCCTCGATAAACGGAAGATTGACCTTAAGTTGCTTAAACAGCTCTAAGAAATGCCCATAATCCTTAGCATATTTTTGATGCTTCAGACGCTCAGGATATGGGACTCGAGTCAAATCTACCTCGGGAATCTTCTTCTCAACTGGCTCTTTCTTCTTCTCAACAGACTCTTCGTTCGACGCGGTACTTGCTGGGATTACCCTCTTTTGCGTCCCCCCGGGAGTCTCCATCTCAATCTCTTCATCCATCACCTCTACATCTTCAGGTGGTGTCACTTCCTTCTCTCCTCCTCTGCCACTACGAGTAGTCACGGCCTTCGCATGTGCATTCGGGTGTGTGTAAGTGTTAGCGGGGAGAGGACCTATCGGGTTCTGATCTAACTTCTTAGAAACCTCACCTACGACATGCTGCAAATCTAAGAAAGCGGATTGCTGATTCTTAAGAAGAATATCATGCTCATCTAGACGCTTCTGTGTAACCTGATCTCGAGTAACCAACTGGTTCAGCATCTGTGACTGGTTCATCAACAAATCCTCTATCTTCTTCATTCCATCCCCACTACCACCTGAACTACTACCTATATCACCTCCAGCAGGCTGAGTGTGCTGCCTCTGCTGAAACCCGGTGGATTTCCTCCTGATCTCCAACCGAAGTTAGGGTGTCCTCTCCACCCGTATGCACCACCAGCTCCTCTTCCCTGACCACTAATAAAATCTACCTGCTCCTGTGCCACCAACGGGCAGTCTATGGTGTCATGTCCTCCTCTGCACATCTCACATTTGTTCACACTCATCTGCAGATTTTTGATATCTTTTCTGAGGGCCTCAAGAGCAGCTGCCATGCTAGTATCAGTAGTGACCTGATGAACACCCCTCGAGGTCACGGGGGCTCTAGTCTCAGGAATGGAATTCCTGGAATGTGGACTTTGCTGCCCAGCAAGTGCAAAGCTCTCAAACATCTCCTCACACTCTTCTGCAGTCTTCTTCTCCATGATGTGACCTCCTGCTGCAGTGTTGAACATTTGTTGAGTGGAATAAGTGAGACCATTATAGAACTTCTCAATGAGTGCCCAATCAGTCAAACCGTGCTGGGGGCAACGGCTGCGCAGGTTGCTGAATCTCTCCCACGCCATGTGATAGGGCTCATCAGGATCCATTTTGAAAGAGTGAATTTGTTCCCTAAGTCTGGCAGCTCTGGAAGGAGGATAATATTTCTTGAGAAACTTATCCTTCAGATCCTCCCATGTAGTGATGGAATCCTGGGGTTGAGTCTCAAGCCAAGTGTTAGCTCGAGCCTGCAGAGTAAAAGGAAAGAGACGAAGGTAGATCGCCTCTTTCGTTGCACCATGGATGTTAAACGTATCGCAGATACGAATAAAACGTGACACGTGTCCTGGTGCATCCTCATCAGCCAGTCCGTGGAACTGGGTGGCGTTAGTGATGGTGGACATCACATAAGAAGGAATCTGCCAATTGTTGGCAGCATCGACATTAGGACAGGTGATAGCAGACCTACCACCTGTGATGCCATCACTAGCTCGCTGATGGACAGTGCGCCTAGGAGGAGGGGGATTGTCACCCATTGCAGTTGAATCAGAAAAAGAAATCGGACGTACCTTACTGTGTAGAATGGCTACCAAACGCTCACGAAGTGCGATGTACCTCTCGTGATACTCCCTCTCAGGTTCAGAAAATCCAGAAAACTCAGGTGGTCCTTTTGACCTAGTATGTGGCATGCACTGAAAGAAAGAATGGAAAGATTTAGAAAGATGAATTAAAAGAAATGAACTAAAGACTCTTAAAAAAAAAGAAATTAAAACTATTGTTTATCCTAAGGAAACTAGACTCGCTATTGCCAAGTGTCCCCGGCAACGGCGCCAAAAACTTGATGTGCTTAAACGGTCTATAAAAATAAACTAAGTTGACTAACCTAGACTTAAACTAGACACTCAAATTTTACCCTAAAACGACCTAGACCTAGTGCACAAAATA